>JBBMOC010000022.1:7289563-7367320 GCA_037975185.1 Centropyge bicolor | reverse complement strand
TGGTTATGGGTCAAATAAAACTTACATGTTAATTTGAGAAAGCCAAGCTTGCTGTTCCCCCTACTTCCAGTCTAAACCAGGTTAACCATGTCCTGCACTGAATGCACATACACAAGACTGATCAATGTCCACAAGTTACTCTTGCTAATAAATGTCTTTACAAACAAGGTTACCTGTTCTTCTAAAATGGGGTGCAACTCACCCTGGTATTTAAAAATGGTATTATGACTTTCATTGGAATGAGGATATGATCATAGAATTTATTCGATTTTGTGCATTTATTATGGGCTGAAATATGTGCCACCAGAAACTGAATTGAAATCATTTGTATTTGAATTTGAATTACATAATTTGAATTTGTATTGTTTAATTTTAATCCTTGCATTGTAAAACTGAATCTGAATAGTGAATTTATTAGTTTGAAACTGAAAATCCAGTTAACTTGAAACTGTGTGTAAAATTATGAAAATTCAACTCTATATATTTTCGCATTCAGTTTTCACTATTCAAATTCAGTTCTTAAAATTCAATTTCTATTCACTGTGACAGACATCCGGGTAGTTGAGGAAGAGCAATCGAGCGCAGATACATAGCAGAGCGAGATCGCTAGCCTAATAGCATAATTGCTGTCATTTTTTGGACATATATCAACAATAAGGCAGCGTGATGCAGCAGTGGTAGGAGAGTAAAGTTAGGCAGATATCACAATTTGGCCAAAAAATGACTTAGGCAATTATGCTATTAGGCTAACGATATGTAGCTTGTGGATGCTTGTGTAGACACACCTGATTTCAGACCGGACTAGAGTAGTTGCGGTAACAACTGGTAGTGTGACTGCTGTTTTCTCCGTTGTCATGGTGACCGCTGTAGTTTAGAGGCCAGCGGGGGACTGGGGAGGGGGGACATTCGTACTTCCGCACGGTATGGAGCAACTGGCCTTAGTGTGAGTGCACTGTAATCTGAAGCGACTTTGACTCTGACCGGACTTCGTCTGTTTTATACAGTCTATGGTCTACACCATGGTCTACACAAGCATCCACAAACTATTGTTAGCCTAATTTCTTTCCTTTTCATTTCAGTTTCAAACTAATAAATTCAATTTCAAATTATGCTATTCATATTCAGTTTTACAATGCAATGATTCAAATTAAACAATACAAATTCGAATTATATAATTCAAGTATAAATGATTCAAATTCAGTTTCTGTAATTCAATTTCAAATATAAATGAATCAAATTCAGTTTCTGGTGGCACATATTTCAGCCCATAATTCTCAAATTAATGATTTGGTTATTGCATTGTTTGTTTTACAGTTTAACAAACACAAGTTAACAAACCTGGTCAAACGCCAGTTTGATTACTGTTATTGTTAAATTCCCATATAAAGTCTCTGGAATTAAATTATCTTAAATAATCTGGGGTAAGGTAAGTGATTCCAGAGAATATGTGGTAATTGGACACAGCCTTTATTTAAAACAAATGCTCAAGTAGTTCGGTCACCAAATAAGTCATACTCACACAAAGACAACTGTTTACTTTACTTTTACTGTCATTCTATTGTCATCTGTAAAAGTAAACTATTAAAGACTGTATATGTGTCACTGAAGCTTATTCTCTAGAATGCCTTATTAAATAACAATGGGTAAATGTGGATGAATTGTGTGAATCGGTGTCTGTTTGACTGGCAGTCAGCAGAGGCAGTTAAAGCCCAAGCCTTTCTTTTGTCTTTGAGCCCACGTTTTAGCACCCTTCTCTTGACCTTGGGTGAGTGCATTAACCCAGTGATCCCCTCTTTTCAGTTACTCGTCCAAGCAGGAGAAAGTAGAGGACAAAAACAGCTGCATATGCAGAACATAGCAGTTGTCATTTGGGTGTTGTTTGTAGTATTGTTTCCTGTAATATTGATACTCATGTTTTAATCTTAGCATGATCGTAGTGTCTTCACTTCCCGCCCACAGGTGACAGAACGGTGGGACTCTCTGCTGGAACCACGGCTGATCATTTAAACCTTTCCAAACAGTGAATATGTTTAGGTTCCAGTTTGACAACATGGACTTGCCTTTTCTTTAATCAACTCTATTTTAGGGTCGTTCAATGTGTACTCCAGCACCTAAGTTAAACAGCGAGTCATGTCTTTACATTGCATAAGACATCTAAGAGATATGATTACTGTTAATTATATGCTCTTCTCTGTGCTTCTAAATATGTCATCGCTTTGCACAGAAGAGCTACTGCATAACAAAGTCCAGGTGTCAGCACTGAAAATTTTAATAATTGATGCGTTTAAATTAGGATTCGATATGAAATGCTGTTTTTATACGAAGGCAGTTTTATTGATTGTTTCCAGTACTGGAACATACTTGTTTTATGTTTTGTACAGTGATGTAACTGTGTATATCAGTCTTGTATAAACTGTTTTTTTCTAATAAAACACTGCATCTCCTGCTATGACTATAGGTTGCATTTCTGTTATATTATTCTAATGTGGAAAATTTCTCTTTTATGGAAGCTCATTTTTTGAAGGAAAAGAGAAAATGATTGACTGCAAGAAACAAAAAGTAATAGACAGTGATAGTACAAAATTTTGAGATCCCTAAGTCACAAATATTTGATTCCCTTGTCAGTAATGAGATGTTAAGTTGCATCATTAACTTGAAGTCAAAATTATGAGTCTAAGTTTGAGCTAGCGAGTCAACATTTAGACTTATCACAGGAAAAGTTTGAAAAACTCGAGTCACTTCACTCGCCAAACCTATATCTACATGGTAACTATTGTTTTTACAGTTAGTTGACAAGAAGTAAACATGCAAGAAATAAACATAATACAGTACAGACAGGTTTTAAATCCACTCCAGATTTTGAATGCCTGAGAATTCAGCACAAAAGCAAAATGGTTTTCAAATTTGTTTTATTTTTTAAGATCTTTCTCAAACTGTCTTACCACCATGTTAACTTTTTTACTGTGACACACTACTGTTAGCCCAATTCTTTAGTTGGAAGCTCCAAGAAAAAACTGGAGGAATCTTCAGTTCACAGATATAAAGTTTATTTTGGTCACAGGTAAAGTAAGACAACGCTGGGCTCAGAGTGACAGAGCTCTCACAGGATCTCCAGGAGCCCCAAATCCCTGATGTAAATCGCAGTTATCCCCTTGAGTTGGGACTGCCCCATACAGAGGCTGGACTTGCATGGAACCGAGTCTCAATTGGGCAGTTATCTCTAACATGAACAGGCCAACTACTGTTCATGTGAACTTACAAATTGTAGTATGAAACGTGTGGATTTTGTCATTAAGGCGTGTATCTATTTTGCTACTATCATACAAAATTGGTTTGAACTTCATAACACCAAAACTGATAAATACAGATAAGACAGGAACTATGAGATCATCTACTCCCATTAATTCGTTTGATTTATAACAAATAAGAATAATGAGTACCAACTGTCCATGAGAACTGGATAAGACCGAAACTAGGATTACAACTATTTCCATAGCAACGAAGAGAATTAGAACAAACTGTCTATGAAGTTATTCATATTAATCACACACACACACACACACTCCAAGGCCACATAAGTTTAGATGGATGATGATCAAAGAGTAAATAATGTAACAAATCCAACCATAGTAAAAATAAGGAATAACATAATAAATAATGAAATAATACAATAACACTACATACTCAAACTTGCTTAGAATTTATAGAAACTAAGGAATTGGGACACAGCTATTATCTAATTATTTTGATGAAGTAAGTCCAGTTTAAAGCAAGACTATGTAACTTTTATTAATGTGTAGCCACATAAATAACACTTATGGAATAATTTTAAATGTTTGCAAAAGTAGCTTAAAGTCAGCAAACTCAGTGCTTCAATACATACCACAACATTAAGGCTGTAACGCCCCTGAGATCCCTATGTCCCCTGTGGGGGATCAATAAAGCATTTTCTTAGATTATCAAATTGAGTGACTGATGGTGTGTTTAATGCTTATGGATTCAGCTTTTCATTTATAGGATTCATGTCATTTATAACAATTGCTCTAATTGCTTTAAGTCAGAATCTTTATTTGCTATGAGTCTCTTTATCGCTCTCTTTATTATTCTGTATCCTCCAAGCAATTTAATTTTTGCTTCCACACTGTTCTGCACCTTTCTATGGCGTCAGTGGAGGGACAGCTTGAACAGAACAGTCGAAGGGGCATTTCAGGTCATGGCGGCAGCTGCTCGCTATCACGTTTATTTTGGTGGAAAGTCGGAAGCTAGTGGGAACACACCTGGATTATTAATTAGCAGCTGGTTTGTGACGCAATGCCTCGTGCCCGAGTCGTAAATCATCGGCTTTTTCCGTAACTCGCGCTTCTTGAACAAGCGATGCTACGTCACAGCAGTAGCGGCGGCGGCAGCAGCGGCGGCAGGACTGACGGCGGGGACGATGATGGCGACCGTCAAGACGATTCTTTAACAGTCAGTTTATTTAGGGGGGAGACATCACCAGGCGGCCCCAAGATGGAAGGTCACGCATTTCCTGACCAAGAGCAGCTCTTGCAGTTTCTGAGGAGGCTGAAGGAGGTTTTCGACGTGTGTGACGAGGATGCTGACGGCTTCATCCGGGTGGAGCACCTGGTGGACCTCGGTCTTCAGTTCGGTCAAGGAGACGAGGTGAGTCGACGGGGTGACTATGAACAGACAGCTCCTCAGTTACCGTGTGTTTAACAAGCTGTGTGTGTCGCTCATTAAGATGAGGTTTGAAGATATTTAGTAACAAGTGTGTGACTGAGCTCCTGACAACAACACGCAGACAACCTGTCAACCTGCGTTTGACATGTCCCCGGTGTGCTGGAGGTGTTAGCATTTAGTGACTCATTAGCTAGCAACATGCTAGCTGTGACACATAAGACAAATGACTGCAATCGACCTGTCATATCTGTCAACTCTTAATCACGTTTGTCTCTCTCTCGTCATGTGTCAGAATCATTGCTTTGTGTGTCTTCATATTCGCGCTTAGTCACACAAGAATAAGCTAAATAATTAAGTGATACCAATGCTCTAATGTACCAATGTTCAGCAATCATACAAGGATAATATTTTATATATCTCTGCTTGTATTAGGTCACTGTGGGCAATCAATAAACAAGCCTGTTTAGTGGCAGTATTTGATTTTTATTTTTGCAATGCAATTTTATCCAGTACTCTTAATTTGTCAGGAGTTTAATTAGTTTAATCAGTTCATTAACTGTTCTGTCTGTTTTTACCAATAAACAGTTCCTTAATTGATTTTCTAGAAAACATACTATTTAATGTCGTTTGTGGATCTTGAGCTAATGTTAGTGGAAATCTCACAAGATTGAAGAAGACAGTTGTGTCATCAGGATTTTAAGAGCCATGGGAAGGCCTTAAGCGTAATTCTCATTG
The DNA here is from genome assembly GCA_037975185.1 of Centropyge bicolor. Lineage (NCBI taxonomy): Eukaryota > Metazoa > Chordata > Actinopteri > Pomacanthidae > Centropyge > Centropyge bicolor. The sequence goes on along the minus strand of JBBMOC010000022.1, from coordinate 7,361,905 downwards.
GCTTGTCATAGTTATATCAGAGCACATGCAATAAGGTGAAAATGCTGAAGATGTCTGTCTATTTCATCATGTGACCCCATGAGCTGGTCGAGCAGCAGCCACTGAATCAGTGCAATACTTGGATGTACATGTAGAACATTGCTGAAAAAAGTGTTTGGCCCGAGCACTTCTTCATGTAGGGCAATGGCAGCCAACATTATTTTTCTTGTGACCACATAATATGAAGCAGTATTCTCTTGGTGCAAGAGGCATATTTGTAAGTTATGAACTGTTCAGTGGAAGAGTGAAGCTACCATCTCAGATTTGTTCGCTTGAATCAATTTGTATCATTTTTTCTTCTAATTTCCTGTCTGGGTCATCATTTTATGATACAAATGCTGTAGTGGACCTGGGGCATGGCATCATTTTAGATTGTCAATGCTAAGCACGCAGTTGATAAAGTGGAGTGTGCACAAGGTTCACATTGAGTGCAGGTGCAGTGAAGTCGCTTGAAAATGTGTTGCTCCAGATTAACTCTAAAGTGACTCCAGATATGTAAATGATGTGTATCTGGCAGTACTGGCAGGGTCTGGCAGCCAAGGCCAGCCTGAGGTTCCGTGTCATGGAGAGGGCCCTGCCAGTCCCAGGTTCAGCAACCAGCAGCAGTGTCAAGGCTCTGTCTCTATGGTACTGAACCTGTGCAAGTAGGTTTGCCACTCACTCCATCCATCCATCCATCCATTATCTACCACTTACTCCTCTGCAGGGTTGTGGGGGGGCTGGAGCCTATCCCAGCCGACTTCGGGCGAACGCAGGGGACCAGTCTGTCACGGGGCACATATAGACAAACAAGCACTCACACTCACATTCACACCTACGGACAATTTAGATTAGTCAATTAACCTCAGCATGTTTTTGGACTGTGGGAGGAAGCCGGAGTACCCGGTGATAACCCACGCTGCACAGGGAGAACATGCAAACTCCGCCACTAACTCTTGATTCATCTTTTGATTGCTTACCCCATGATTCTGCAGCTTATTCTTCTCTTCTGTTGTCATATCTTAAGATTTGGAACCAAATACTCTTTCTGTCCTCATTGCTTAAAAAGTTCTGGCCGGCTGGTGTTTGGAGAGATGGCTGAAGAGAGCTGCTTCGAAACACTACTGCACAGTGTCTCTGCCCAGTTTATCAATCTGTTCAAGTAAATGGATTATTTACAGAGTGACAGTGTCTTTGTAATGGAATGTAGATACATATGTAGAGGATTAAACTGCGAACGGTGACTGGAGATAGTTTGGACTTGGCCTGATCCGCAGCATCTGTTGTAAATATGGATGGAGTGTGTGTATGCCAACATTGTCTCCAGTTTTCATCCATTTCAGGATGCTATTAATATTTAATATGCAGAGATGTGGTTAGAATGAATAATTCATTATAATAAACAACATAATGCAATTATAGTTTGACAGATTTACCTTCTTGTTGTGTAGGCAAGTGTTGTTCCTGCTAATAGTGAGGTTTTAGGAATGTATGGCTGTCTGTGTGTTGAATCATCCATAAATGCATCACCGAAGAGTTTTCAATATGGTCTCTGCAGCGGCGTTAGCACAGAAAATCCCAATAAATCCATCTAAATGTACCTACAGCTATCCCAAGCAGGCTTTGATCTTTTCATGTGCAACTGAAAAATATAAACCAGTCTGACTGCCTGAAAGAATTGAAAATGAATTTGAAAACATTGTATATATGGGTAATTGTGAGCTACAATGTAAAGCATATGTAGCAATTCACTTGAAGCAGATAGCATGTATTGACCTGGATCACAAATGATTAAAATATAATGCATGCATTTCATGTCACATTCAGGGGTTGTTCAAAACGCTTCTGACACACAGGACACACCTTGAGAAACTGTGACTTAAAATAAAGGTTTCCGGTGAGGGATTGACTCGCCTCATTTCCATTCAGGAAGGCCACCCAATTGCTAAGGTATTTGTTATTCCTGTGTTAGAATACGTGTGTTTGGTCACACTAGGTTATTTGGAGACAGCAAGAGAAAGCAGTTTATCCCACTGAATAAATGGGAATCAGCAGTAGAGGAGGCAGAATAAATCCTGGATGCGCTAAGTATCACGGATAAATGATACCTTTTAGTGAGAGTAGATTTTTCTTTAAGCTGTCATGGCAGCTGAGAACCCTGAACACATCACTAAAAATAACTCAGTCGTACTAAGACGAAGCTACTTCTTCATCTTCCTCCTCCCCTCTTGCGGCTTCTCTCATCTCTGTGTTCCTTGTCACCATGGCGACGAGAGCCTCACGAGAAGCGGATTGGTCGGTTATTAAGTAATGAAATGATCCGCCTAGCCGCTGAAAACAGCCTATGAGATGGCACTCACTGCACCAGTCCTGTATTTACATTTGTTTCATTTGAAAAACAACATTCTATTCAGTGACACATCCAGAAACATCAGTTTCTATGGTGATTAGTTCAGAGCGCCTGATTGCTACAGCCAGTATGAAATAACCTTGTCTTTATTCCTCATATTTAAACCCACTGCTCTTCCTATACTGCACACATATACACTAGGGATTATTACGGTACAAATGCAGTATTTCCCAGAGCACATATAGTTGAATTTATACAAATACTTGTTCATTATATTTGTTCAGTATTACTTATATTGACATGTTTGTGTACAACTCTGATTCCAAAAAAGTTGGGATGCTGTGTAAAATATATATAAAACATAATGTTACAATTTACTAATCCATTTTGACATATACTGAATTAAAGTCAGTACAAAGAAAATATATTTAATGTTTCCAAAAAAGAGGTTCATGGGTAACAGGTGACAGTATCATGATTGGATATGGAATCCTGGAAAGGCTCAGTCGTTCACAAGCAAGGATGTAGAGAGGTTCAACACTTTGTTGAACACATGATTGTATAAAGGAGGTTAATACATGGGCTCAGCAACACTTTGTAAACTGTTGTTTGCAAATGATTCCATTCTGTTTATTGTTTATGTTGTACACAGCATCCCAATTTTTTTGGAATCAGGGTTGTACAAAATACATTTTTTGGCTCTTGTTTTCCATATTAACAATTACTCTTATATATTAATACCTCACAACATTAGTATGCTTATAACTTTTGCAATTTTTAATGTATGTCTTTTAAGTTTCAATGAGCCTTCAGTTTCCATTCATTTCAGTACACTACAAAAATTCTTCAGCTTCAGATGTGTAATGGTTAGCTTTAGGCATAGCATGTTGACATTTGCAAAGCATTGCAACTCTGTGTGATGATGTGACACTGTGCTCTGGGATCTGTGTGTGTGTGGCAACATTTGTCAGACAACTTGTGGCTCTGTATATGCCAGAGCATTTTGTTCTATTTATCCTGACTCAGAGCCCCATTTCCAATCAAAGCTATTTTCAGCATCAAAGCCTGTGTCACACCTGCTCTGAGTATGACTGTCATAGTCGGAGTCATAATCTTCTGATGTGTGACTGTGGAGCTATTTCGACCAAAGGAAATGTAATGTCAACTGTGTCTGAAGCGTAGCTGTTGAAGGGGCAGAAATAAGCTGCCATGAGGGGAGGCTGAATGGCACTGTCAGCAATGCTCTGCACAGAGGACAGAGGCAAACACATCTTACTTTATGACGCAACTGAATGCTAACAACCAAAACAAAATACCTGACAGTGCATGTTTTAATTCAAACAGTTTTTCATGTTACAACAACAGAAGAATTATAAGAACTCAACATGTCATTAGTTCTGAAAATATCAGCTAACTCATTAGAGAGTGAAAGTTTATTCTTGGCTTTCTAAATAGCAGTTTGACAACCAAGCAACTCCATCGCCATGGAAGGTGTGAGCTATGGTTGAAATGCTCAGGAAGCAGCATGTAATTGGAGTTAATGCTGCTTTAATCAATATTTTATGTGGACAAAGGTACAAATGAATATGTCTAAAGAAAGATGTTGCTCAAAGCAACAAGTCCACAGAGATTTATCACCTGACTCTACTAATCCCCTCAGCTTTATGTGTATATATATTCTAGCATATATGACTTTATAAAGTCAGTGTTGTGCTTACTCCTTGTTCTGCTGCCACCAAGTGGCCAAAACAATCAAATGCTGACTTAAGATTGTTATCAATCATAACAGATGTCTACTGTCAGTTTGAAGATGTAATTGATTTATTGACTTATATTATTAAGCCCCATAATTTTGATTAATAAAAATTGCTGCATTGCTCATTTCACAACTGGTATATAGTCTCCCAAGTGTTATGTTTGGTCATTTGAACACTTAAATGAAATCAATAATCAATTTTGCTATTCACAGTAACCACATTGTTAGTGCACGTCAAACCTGTTGACTAACATGAATGACTCCCCTCAATGAACGCATTTCCCCGATGCATAGATGGTTAGTAAGAAAACATGAAAGACGTCTTGGACTTCATAACATCTCTAATACATCCTATAAAAGGGGATTCTAAGATGACTCATTATTTTCACTCCCTCCTCATTTGATCTCTAATTAGGAGAACTCATGGTTCAAAGAGAAAATCTCTCTGGGAAAAGTTTCTGTGATGACGTTCATGTATCACTACAGAAATGCACAGTGCATTTACAGTATATGTTGTCATTTTGTCAAGTGTATTGAGTGGACAGTGTGACCAGTGCACAGAAGTGAACCCGGCTATTTTTGCATTATTCTGCAATGATCCAAAGCTCTGTCTGATGATTTGCCTGCAGCTACGAATGAACTGGAATCCTCATGAATTTGCATTGTAGCTATATAACAGACGTTCATCAAAGTGGAGACTGACCACCTTTCTGACAAAGCAATAGGCTTCCATCTTATTATTAGACATATTGAATATGATTTTTCAGGTGATTTATTTGTATGCTATTTAACAACTTATCAAAAGAGTAGGCATACAATGTGAAATTTCACTTCTGAAATGATTTATTTCATTCTCTCCTAGGTACTGTGATAAGCTCACATTCAGTGACATCAACAACAACATGGTTATTTATCATCATAGTTTGTCTTAGTGATGATGTCTCGTAGTAGTAGTAGTAGTTTTTGAGAAAGTCCATAAAAACTACATTAAGTAGGCACTGCAGACCCCGTTAGCAGTAGAATAACTTTTTATTATTGGCAGTTTTTATTGTCCCATGGGGGACATTTGGCTTGAAGCAGTCCATGAGGGTGCACAGGTGCTGTACAGTAGCCTATAGCAGTAGTAGCCTACATGAACACAGCCGTTTGTTAGCCTTGGTCTGTATGATGTTGTGATTTTAGACATAATTCAGTTGAGTAGACCAAAGCAGCAGAGCCCTCTGAGCACGAGTCTGTGCTGGTGTCTCACATATATTCTCACATATTAACTGACTTGCCATAACGAGCACAGCTGATACTGGCTTGCATTAACCAACACATACTCAAATTGGGTCACTGTTGTCTTCTGCCTTTGTGGAAGTGTGATGTGATAGAAGTGAAAACTCAAACCTAGCAGAGAGATTAGACCAGTTTTAGTTTGTCAAGGCTGGCTTCCCTTATTTTACATTAATTTGTGTTTTTTATGTGAAGCACTCGGCGCATGTAATTTCTTTCCTGTATGGCAAAGAAAGGTGCTATGCAAATCAGGTTATATTATATCTATCATTCTTATTGTCCTTGATATTATTATTATTATTATTAGATGTAAATAGTTTCTACTTTGTCTTCATGTCTTTGTCTTTCATGATGCACTCTATGCAAACAGCTTTTAGCTAAAGATATACAAAAGCCAAAAGAAAGCAATATCTGTAAGCCAACAGAAAATACAGGGTAAAAGAAAAGGCCTGCCTCAGAGAGGGGTGGGACACTATTAATTATCATCCCACATTTTTGGACAGTATTTCCTCAAAGACATTCATAGTGTAGCACTCATTTAAACACTGTTTAATTTCTTATCTCTGCACTGGTCAATCATGAATGCAGTGATTGTGAATGTTGGGTTGTCAGTTTCATAAAGTTATAGAAATTGCTGGATGCAGCTCTCCCAGGGGAGGAGGTTTCATACACTGTTCGACTGCTTGGCAAACATTTTAGTTGACACAGAACTCTGCCCTGTGTTTTTTTAGCTCAATGCTAAAGTCAGCATGCCAACATGCTCGCAGTCACAATGTTAACATGCTCATCTTTAGCAGGGATAATGCTAACCGTAGTCACCATGTTAATTTCAGGGGATCACCAAGTCATCATCTGGGGAACATGAATGATCTTTGGACCTGGACTGAAGTGATGGACTGAACAACCAACTGACCAACATTGTCATCCATAGAGCCACCTCACCGGTGTGGCTACTGTCAGAGGGTTATAATGAAATGGCTGAGCTGATGCTTTACTCTGGCCCCTGCTCAATAAATTTAGTTTTTCTGTTAATGATGATAGAGGGTGCCATATTGTGCATGTATTCTATATGTCTTAAAGATTTGTAATTTGACTGACTTTTGTCTCTCACAGGTGAAGAAGTTGAGCAGGTACCTGGATCCTAACGCTCATGGGAAGATCAACTTCAAAGACTTTTGCCACGGAGTGTTTGCCATCAAAGGTAGGAAATATTCAATAGATGCTATTATGTATGAAAAGAGGTATAGCAGACAGTTATCTTAATACTGCATTTGTCTGCCCTCTGCCCAATGAGAATGTGTAGTGAGCTTTAGAGATGCTATAGGTTAGACGTACATTCACATGGATGAACAGGAACAGTCAATTTGGGCTTCAGTATCTTGCCCGAGGACACTTCCACACATAGACTGCAGGGTCGAACCACCAAACTTCTGATTGGTGGACAGCCGCTCTACCTCCTGAGCTACCGCTGTTGTACTATGAATGTTAAAGCTAACTGGTTGCTGGCTATTGTACATATTCACATTATGGACATGAGAGTGGTATCAATCTTGTCTCATTCTTGGCAAAAAGATGAATAAGCGTTTTCCCCAGAATGTCAAACTATTTTTTAAACTGGGGAGAATCGTCATCCAGCGCTTATCTGAATGGTAAATAGCCTGTCTCACCTTGAAAGACAACACAAGGTGACGTGTAGTAGCTATGGTGTAGAGTATCCTCCCGTCTTTCTTTCTTTCATTCCTTTTTCTCTGCCCCCTCCTTTCAGGTTGCGAGGAGATACTGAAGATGGCTGTAGGTCCTCGCACTGTTCCCTCCAGCCAGCCGTCTGTTACTGACAATGGCTACGTTTACCAGGTAAAAATCTTTTGCACTCCACCTCTGTCACACCTCCACATTAAATGGCTGAGTTGTTGTGGATCTTTAGCATGACCACCCTGCAAGGGCCATTACAAAACAGTATTATTGAAAGCTTTACTTTCATTACTGTACATTCATTTAAAATATGAATAAATGTCAAGTTGAGGGGGAAAAAAGTAGTTAATGTTCTTGTTCTCCATCAATTTTCCACCTCTTGTGGTGGCAGCAGGCTGAGCAAGGTATTCCAGATGTCCCTCTCAGCAACAGAGTTTGACATTTTTTTTGTGTAATTCCTAACTCTTTTTATATTTTCCTTCCTGAATGACCTTGGGTTACATAGAGCTGTCCCAATAATAAGAAGTCAAAAGTTTAACCCTTTTTTTGCTTCATATTTCACATTTTTTATTCATAACATTCCATCTATTTTTTTCTTTTCTACAAATATGTAATATATCATAAATTGCTGTGTGTACTGTGTGTTGCAGTGCATGACTGCTTATGTCCCAGCTCGAGATCATCCCAGCTGAACAGTTGCTTAGCAACGAGAGAGAGAGAGAGAGAGGAGGGAGAGGGGGAGAGAGAGAGAGAGAGAGAGGAGGGAGAGAGAGAGAGAGAGAGAGAGAGGAGGGAGAGAGAGAGAGAGAGAGAGAGAGGAGGGAGAGAGAGAGAGGGAGAGAGAGAGGGGTGTGGCTTTGTCTCAGCTAAAGCATCAGTGTGTTTTCAAATGTGAATGACTGAGCTGCAGTGATACATCTGTGTGAGGGACACTTATGTTCATGCTTCAGGAATACAGTGGATTATGGTCCTACCTCCACGATAAAGGATACTCCATGTTTATTTATGATACACACACACACACACACACAATGGTCTGACTGGTGGCTTGGGACTGGAGAGGAGACACGTGGCATGCGCACATGATTGGTAAGGTGTGTGTGTGTGTGTGTGTGTGTCAGACTGAGAGAATTTTCTCAGAAAGAAAATTGCTTCTTGATTTTTAGAGTGATGTAGTCCTGGAACTAAAATGGAATTTTGGTGACTGAACAGCTAAAGCTCCTGTACCCATATGCCTACCTACACAGGTGTTTTTTCTTAGTTTGGCTGATTAGACCTCTTCTCAGCACTTAGTCTATGTGCACAGACTGTGCTTGATTGACATCTTCCTCACTCTGCTGTTAGTTATGTTGCATCTGTTTGAGCAGGGCATCTTCCAGCTTTATTGTTTTTATTGATAAATGCAGTTTGATGTTGGTCTTTCTGGATTCACACAGGTGTTTTGAGTCATTCTGCTGATTTCTGCAGAGGGGGATGTTGAGTGGAGCTATAAGATAAGATATACCTTTATTCATCGCACAGTGGGGAAGTTAACATTGTACAGCAGCAAAGGGGATAGAAGCAGTTAAATAGTTATAAAAGAACAATTTAAACAATATTTTAAAAGAACTATTTTTAAACTTACATAACAAATGTATTATTTAATTTATTAACAAGTTTACATGAGAAACAAATTTGCATGAAACTTATTTACAATTTCCAATATATGAAATATATGACCAGTGTTCAGATACAAAATGTGAACTGGCATATTGGATTAAATATGAAATACTAAATGCAAAATATTGCACATTAAATTGAATGAAGTATTGCACAGTGAATTGAACTGACATTATTAAAAGGAGAGAGTTGCAGGAAGGAAAGACCTGCCATATCGCTCCTTCACACACTTTGGGCAAAGCAGTCTGTCACTGAAGGAGCTCTCCAGAGCTGTTGAAGTGTCCTGCAGAGTGTAGGTCATTCTCCAACATGGATGACAGCTTAGCCATCATCCTCCTTCCACCGCCTCCACTGGGTCCAGGGGGCAACCCAGTGCAGAGCTGGCCTTCTTGATCAGTTTGTCCAGTCTATACTGTCCACAGCTGATATGCTGCTGCCCCAGCAGACTACTCCATGGAAAATGGCTGAATACACATGTCACTAACCAGCACGGCTTGTCTGTCTACTTGTCTTATGATGACAACTTCCAAATGTGACAACTTGTAAACAGGGAGCAAACACCAAACACTACAATTCATTAAAGCGTGTATGAAATATAATTCCCTACTTCACTGTCCAGAAAAATGCTTCTTTCCAGGAACCTTAATTTTTCCCATTTGAGGCTCTTACACTGCTCTCAGGGTCGGGTTCAGTGCTTATGGCTAAGGGTGGACCCGGGAAAATGGGAGTTTGTTGGGCCTGCTGGAGATGCACAGCAAAATATTGTCATTTTACTTTAAGCTTCACCCGCTTTAGGGACGAGAGAACTTTTTCCCATGTTATTATAAATTCCTCATTAAGTCTTCTCATCTGTCATAGATCAAAATCTCCTCTTCATCTCAGACAAAAACATGTGTATAATTGATGAATGAAAGCTACACAACCGCCCCTCAGAGACCATACCATGTCTGCTGGGCTGTGTGAAATGTATGTCTGTGTGTGCTTCTACACCAAAGAAAACTCAAGTCAAAATCATATGTAAAAACAGGGAGGAAATCATCTGTTTTTTCATTGCAGATGGAAATGTGTGTTGGTATGTGTATGTGAGACAGGGTGTGTACCTTGCCCTGCCACCTCAGTTGGGTGGATCCAGACAGACACATGCATAATTAATAACTCACAGATCTGGGGCATGCTACAGCCCACTGTGTTTCTGATAAATCAGCCTAGGAGAGCACCTCCTGGTCAAATGCTAGACATCTAGTAGTAGTATCACAGGTAGGTGTAGGTGTCTGCAAAGTTTAATTTAATTCTATTCAAGACATATTTAATGTCAGGTCAACTGAATTTCCTCAAGGGGATGAATAAAGTATCTACCCCCTGATAAACTACACTGGAGTTCAAGTGTGGAACAAAATCAGAGCCAACTATAGAAACTAACTTATTAAAAACACAGTGGGTCTTTTGCTCTGTCATTAGCTTAGAAGCAGTAATAGAATAAGAAGGAACAAAATCACATGGTCTCTTAAACCCCACTACTGTGTCCTTGGGAGCTGTGGTTAAAAGTGCACCCATGTTTAGTCTCAACCAGTGGAATTGAGGTTGAAATTAGAGCTGCTATGAGAGTTGTGTTTGAGGGCAGATTTCTTAAAGCTGTGTATTTATATTGAAATGGTGATTGGTGGATTCAGAAACAGGGTTAATGAGAAACTGAAGAGATATCTGAACTATTGACTGACCCAGGACCATAATATGAGTCACAGGGAATATAATGTAATTTCTAGACTTTTAAAATTTACAGATTATTGATACTGTGGTAGATTATGAGTAAGTATTATTGTAGGGGTAAACTGTTTTGCAACATGATTGTGCTACTATAAAGAAATAATAAAATGAATAAATAAAAATGTTTATTGTTCAAGTCGTTTTTCTAAATGCTTTTCTCAACTGTAAGTGGTGCAGTTGCTGAACTGTTGCTAAGACCAGTTTCCCTCCAAGAATAATGAAAGACATATTTTCCCACAGGGACATTAAATGGAATATGTTGTATTAGACAAATGCAAGGTTGCTGATAGAACAGATGGAAGATGGGTACAGGAAGAGGACAAAGTTGCCATCTCACTCAAACACGTGCAACTGAGATCTTTATCTGGGAAATGAATTTAGCTGTTTTGTTGTGAAGCTCACAGGCCTTTCTTGAAAACAGTAGCATGCCGTGTGCAGTTGATATACACCGTGATATTTGTACAAGAGTACTCTGAGACATCTTGGGCTTTCCTGCCTTCAAGTTAAACTGCAACTCAAAATGTGTAGTCTCTGTACTGACTATTGTACACTATAACATTTGTTGACATGCTAGTGTTTTTTTTGTATGTGTAGAACGGTGAGGCCAAGCTGGGCCCTCCCATTATCATGTGCACGCGGTCCTACCCAGAATGCAGTGTGTATGGTGAGGGTTGTGGTGCTGATGGGGAGTGTGACATGGACAGCAGCACTGAAAACGCCAACAGCTCTGACTCTTTGGATCCAACACGGCAAGACAGGTCAGTCAAAGCGGTATCTGAGAATGGGCCCTTATCAAGGCCAAGTAGTAGTTCTGTGAGTGTCGAGAGGTTTATGATTAATCAGTCATTCCCCAAAAGTAAATGAAACTGACAACTCCTGCAGAATAGGTTGCTTCAAATGTATTTTGAATTGAGTGTTGTATTTTAACAGATTTTTGAAGGACTTATGGTTCTTTGCTTTCTTTTTTTTTTTTCAACCACCCTTTCTGTACTTCCTGCTATGCAACCCTAGCCACCTGATTGGCTCTGCTTCTGCATCTGTCATCTCTGGGGAGGAGCAGTTTGAGGACTACGGTGAGGGGGAGGATGTGGATTTTACTCCCAGCAGTCCTTGTCCTGAAGATGACACCCGAACAAATGGCTTCTCAGACCTGGGATCCTCCCTTCCCTCCAGGTTGGTGGTCAGGCTAGAAGTACATACTTTTTGTTGTCCTAGTTGGTCTTTTTTCTTGCCACACATTTTGGCAAGTTATGAAAGGAAAAGAGCTGTGTTCCTGTTCCATGATAGATTTGAATTACCAGCAAGTTTGAGTTCATAGTATTTTCACACTGAAAATTGAGAAAATTAATCCTATTCAAAAAAGTCAATATGTACAGTGCACTACATGTCACTTGATTTTTGAAAGTGATATTTAATAATGCTTTACTTCCATGATGCAGTGCTTAAAAGACATTCAAGAGTCAGCCAAGTTCTTACTTGGCAGTCCAAACTCCATAGAGAAAGAGGATGCAGTACTCCCTTTTTCATGGAAGACATTTTGACATGTAACAGAGGGAAAAGCACTGGTGTAAACAATGAAAATGAATGATGACTGAATTCAGTTTCAGGGTGCTGGTATTACTCATGGTGGCTCACTGTCACACTGTAATGGCTTAGTCAGGCCCTTGAATAGAACAGAGCTATATTTAATGTTATAGACCTGAGCTTTTTCTACTATGACAGATCACAATAGGGTTGTTTGAGATTAGTAAGGCCTCCTTAGAATTGATTACGTCGGGGTCAAATGCTTTTTGTGAATTTCCCCACTGTGGGACAAATGAAGGCTTATCTTATCTTATCTTATTACCAGCAACAATAGTAGACTCTAATTCTTAGACCTAGTTTCCAAAAGGAGCCCCATCCTGTCTCTAAAATGCTACAGAGACATCAGTGCCGGATGTGAATAACCAAAGTGCTTGTCAAGATAAGAAAGTTCTGGGATGACCACAGACACTAACTGATCAGTCATCTCAGGTGTATCTATTCATATGATTTCATATTTCTGTTACACACAGTATATTGATGTATTTCATATAATTGCAGTGCTGGGCAGACTCCCCAGAAGATGCGGCAGCTGTATAACAGTGAGCTGCTGGACATCTACTGTTCTCAGTGCTGCAAGAAAGTTAATTTACTCAATGACCTGGAGGCTCGGCTTCGAAATCTCAAGGCCAACAGGTATAGCAAAAAAACACACACATCAAATGAAGACAGAAGCATGAGCACAAAGGCTGAGTGGGACCAGTGGTGGTTGGTAGATGAATACAAGAGGGTAGAGAAGTGACAGTCATACTGCTACCTCAGCATCACCCCGATATAGCCATGCTCAGATACACATGAGCCTCCCACCCAAATCCCACCCTCTTATTCATTCTTGGCACCAGACACTGCACCCACATCAAAGGGTGAGCCTGAGTGGTTGCTATAGCAACTGTATCCTAATCTGGTGGGTGGTGGGTTGCAAGTTTTTGTGTCTCAGTGTGTGATGCAATACAATGCAGCAATAAAGAACAGTTTGTTGAAATAAACACATGGCAGATCTATAAGTCAAGTGAGCTAATTGAAAGAGGCTCAGATCCAAACAGCGTAACTTATTTTTAATTTATTATTATTGTTGTTTAGAGTTCTCATCATTCAATCTTCCATTCTTGAATTTTGATCAAGGCTAGTGGAAGTAACAGTGGTACTGGCAGTAACAACAAAAACACAGTAGTTGAAGGTGCAGTCACTGTTGTAGTAGTAGGGATAGTAGTTGGCTCCATTAAAAACAGAGAATGAAAAGCTGTGTCACTCTTTGTGTGAATGTATGACTCAGAGTTTCTTTCTTGTTTCAGCCCTAATAGAAAGATTTCCAGCACAGCATTTGGACGGTGAGTGACCATACTTTGAATGGAAATACTGCAGTGAATCTTCATTTGCATAGAAAGGGGGGGCAGCAAATCACTTGTAACAGATCACAGTGATGGGTTCAGCATTTAGCAGGATGATAAATAGAGTCCTATAATGGTTGAACAGGTTCAGAGCTTGGCACATTCTGTATATTATCATCGTCATGTGGAATGAGTGATAATGTTCTCCGTCCATGTCCTCTCCTCCCTGTAGTCAGCTGTTCCAGGCCAACCACAGTGTGTTTGGGTCCAGTCAGGGCAGCAGTACAGAGGATCTGTTCACAGACAGCATCGACTCCTGCGACCTGGACATCACAGAGAAAGTACAAACACACACACACACAAACAAACAAACAAAGTGGTATTCTTAGCTTAGCATTGCTTTCAAACATAGTGGAGTATCCTGCAGGAGGTGTCCGTTTGAAAAAGGCCAATCTCAAAAACGTTTAGTTGTAGCAAAGTTAAAAAAAAAAAAAGTTACACATTTTCCCTCATTCAGTATTTTAGAAACTAAGGACTATATAAGCACACATTAAATAAGTGAATCCCAAACAACGTATTGCATTTGTGTTGCCTGCTCTTTTTAATCTGGCTCTGCAGAGACTGAACAAAACTGATGACCTTGTCTCCTCAGTCTTTGAGGGGAAATGCTGACATGCTGCAGAATACACATGTGTACCGTCATGTTTAAGCCTGTGGAATAAAAGCTGGAGACAAGCTGACAGCAATGTGAACCTCTTGACCTTGTGTGCATTGAGTTGCAGCTCCATGGTTTCCTGTTGGGAGGAGCTGACAGGTGTACCTATTGAAAGGGCTTGGACATTAGAAAAAAACTTCAGCTGTTAATTTCCACATGAGGCCTAGTACATGTGTGGTAGGATGAGTTAAAAGCCTGGATGTCTCCCTCAGGTCAGTTATCTGGAAAAGAAGGTGACAGAGTTGGAAAGTGACAGTCTGGCCAATGGTGACCTCAAGTCTAAACTCAAACAGGAGAACACACAACTTGTACACAGGTAGGAAAACACATCCACTGAATTCTTTAATTATTAATTATTTCTTTAATGCTGCCATAAAATGAGTCATTATTACACTTATAAGATAAGATAAGATAAGATAAACCTTTATTTGTCCCACAGTGGGGAAATTCACATATATATAATAAAAGTAACACGTACAGTACAGGTCAGAAGTTTACCTTCTCATTCAATGTGTTTTCTTTAATTTCATGACTATTTACATTGTAGATTCTCACTGAAGGCATCAAAACTATGAATGAACACATGTGGAGTTATGTACTTAACAAAAAAGGTGAAATACCTGAAAACATGTTTTATATTCTAGTTTCCTCAAAATAGCCACCCTTTGCTCTGATTACTGCTTTGCACACTCTTTCTCGTTCTCTCGATGAGCTTCAAGAGGTCGTCACCTGAAATGGTTTTCACTTCACAGCTGAGCCTTATCAGGGTTAATTAGTGGAACTTCTTGCTTTATCAGTGGGGTTGGGACCATCAGTTGTGTTGTGCAGAAGTCAGGTTAATACACAGCCGACAGCCCTATTGGACAACTGTTAAAATTCATATTATGGCAAGAACCAGCAGCTAACTAAAGAAAAACGAGTGGCCATCATTACTTTAAGAAATGAAGGTCAGGCAGTCCAGCAAAAACCTTAAATGTGTCCCCAAGTGGAGTCACAAAAACCATCAAGCGCTACAATGGAACTAGCACACATGAGGACCGACCCAGGAAAGGAAGACCAAGAGTCACCTCTGCTCCTGAGGATAAGTTCATCCGAGTCACCAGCCTCAGAAATCGCAAGTTAACAGCAGCTCAGATCAGAGAGCAGATGAATGCCACACACAGTTCTAGCAGCAGACCCATCTCTAGAACAACTGTCAAGAGGAGACTGCGCGAATCAGGCCTTCATGGTCAAATAGCTGCTAGGAAACCACTGCTAAGGAGAGGCAACAAGCAGAAGAGATTTGTTTGGGCCAAGAAACACAAGGAATGGACATTAGACCAGTGGGAATCTGTGCTTTGCTCTGATGAATCTTTGGTTCCAACCGCCGTGTCTTTGTGAGACACAGAAAAGGTGAACGGATGGATTCCACATGCCTGGATCCCACTGTGAAGCATGGAGGAGGAGGTGTGATGGTGTGGGGGTGTTTTGCTGGTGACACTGTAGGGAATTTATTCAAAATTGAAGGCACACAGAACCAGCATGGCTACCACAGCATCCTGCAGCGACATGCCATCCCATCCGGTTTGCGTTCAGTTGGACGATGATTTATTTTCCAACAGGACAATGACCCCAAACACACCTCCAGGCTGTGTAAGGGCTATTGGACCAAGAAGGAGAGTGATGGAGGGCTGCGGCAGATGACCTGGCCTCCACAGTCACCGGACCTGAACCCAGTTGAGATGGTTTGGGGTGAGCTGGACCGCAGAGTGAGGACAAAGGGGCCAACAAGTGCTAAACACTTCTGGGAACTCCTTCAAGAATGTTGGAAACCATTTCAGGTGACTACCTCTTGAAGCTCATCGAGAGAATGCCAAGAGTGTGCAAAGCAGTAATCAGAGCAAACGGTGGCTATTTTGAAGAAACTAGAATATAAAACATGTTTTCAGGTATTTCACTTTTTTTTTGTTAAGTACATAACTCCACATGTGTTCACTCATAGTTTTGATGCCTTCAGTGAGAATCTACAATGTAAATAGTCATGAAAATAAAGAAAACGCAGTGAATGAGAAGGTGTGTCCAAACTTTTGGCCTGGACTGTACATTTTTAATGTTTTTTATATATAGAACATTACTTTTCATGTGAGAAATGTATATAAACCACATTATGCCTGTATTTGAATACATCACATGTGAAATGCTGTTTCACGTCACCACATGTTTGTGAATTTCAGGTAGATGGAGTGTTTCACATGTGATTTCACTTGTAATGTTATCTGAACATTCTGTATATTGTGATTTTGTTTCTCATTTGAGATGGTGCTCCACATGTGGCTAAAATGTGAAATCTGTTCTTCATATGATAAATACACATTTGCTTTTTTGTACCTATGGCTGTTCTATCGGTATCCTCATTTGGAAATCCTACAGTTTCATCTAACCCAAGCTGCTGTTCAGTTTATTGCCATTATGTTAAACATTGCATGTTGTCACTGCATGCAACGTTCTTTCTCACACTGTCTGTGTTTGCATCCCAGGGTGCATGAGCTGGAAGAGCAGGTGAAGGATGCAGAGGCGAGGGCAGATCAGAGTCTGGAGGAGGAGACGAAGAGGCACCGCGAGGCTTACAGCAAAATGGAGAGGGACAGAAACTTAGAGATAGACCTGCTCTGTAACAGGTAAACTCCTCAACAATACACAATGAATTGGAATTTTCACCAGAATTCACAGTTTATGTAAATAAGGCTGTAGTAGTGCAGTTACTCTGAAAAGTTAAAGTACCCAAACTGCACACTGCAGGCCTTGCGGTGTTTGGCAGGTTTATCAGTGTAGATGTATCTGTTACAGTCTGTGTTCAATGATATTGACACTTATAATACTAGATGATAATTTATTCAGTAAAGCAGTTCTGTGGGATACTGTATAATGGATACTGAGCTTTACTGAAGGTGTGTGTGTATGTATACACAGGGTGCAGCAGTTAGAAGAAGAGAATGGAGATATGAAATTAAATGTGTGCAGACTCAAGTCTCAGACTGAGAAACTGGACCAGGTAAGTTTGATTTGTTAAGGATAATTCAGTTCATTACAACTTGGCTCTTATTTTCTGTGCATCATCCCTATAGCTAATAATTACATTGGCGTTAACAAGTTAATTGGCTAAGATCCAGGAAAGCACTAACATTGCTAAAAAGACAAGGCAAATAATACAAGCAGTCGGGTTAGGGTTAGCCTCACAATTGGATAGGCCTTTAAACAAAATGGAGGTTACTCTAACTCAGAGGTGTCAAACTCTGGCCCGCAGGCCAAATATGGCCCGCAGTGTAATTATATTTGGCCGTGAGGCAATACCAAATGACTGCTAGAGCTGGCCCGCCGGTATTATAGAGCGCATGTACCGCTAATACAACAAATCCCAGAATGTTCTGCTCGTGTTTTGCCACATCAATCAGTACTGGACCCATAAACACCCTCTCCTCTGTTGACAGTAGTCATAGCGACCGTGCCACCCGTTCTAAAAGTGGCAAAAAGAACAGCAGAAAACAGGAGCGAAAAACTCAGTGTACTCGGCGCAGAGTTTACCCGGCGATTTGCCGACTTTGATGTCCAGAAATGTAGGTTTGAACTGCTCAGTAATCTGTTTGCAGTTGACGTGGAAAACGCACCTACCAACCTCCCAATGGAGCTGATTGAACTCCAGTGTAGCGACACGCTGAAGTCAAAGTATAATGCTTTGGGTGCCGCAGTTTCCACATTTCATCCCTGACACAATGCACTTTCTCTTGCTAGTCCAAGGCATGGGTTTGAATGGTTGCACATTCATGGAAGGATATTATTATTAGTCAATTGATTTATTATTGTTTATTATTATTTATTTTTGAATTTAATATTAGCCCGTGGAAAAAGATTACTGCTAAATTTAGATTCAAGAAAGCTGCAAATAAAAAAAAAATACACAAACATACAATTTTTATTTAAATTTTATTCAAGAAATGAATGTCATTGATGTGTTTTTTTTTTTTTTTGAAATTCGATTTTGTATGTGTGCAATATAAAGTTAAATAAAGTTATATCAAGCTTTGCTTATTCCATATTGTTTGAACCTGTTTGGGTCCATTTTTTCAATGAATATCAATGTTGGCCCGTGACTTTGTCCAAGTTTCAAATTTTGGCCCACTGTATATTTGAGTTTGACACCCCTGCTCTAACTTATTCTGAAAACTACAAAAATCAGACTCCCATTGTAGTATCCTTCTTTACCCTGCTCGCTTTCCTTTGCAGGAGAAGCAGAAGATGACAGATAAGCTTGAGGACACTAGTCTGAGGCTCAAAGATGAGATGGACCTCTACAGGAAGATAATGGACAAGCTCTGGCATAACCGCCATGAGTTTCAGAAGGAAAAAGAGGCCATGCAGGAGGTGAGACACTCAGGATAAGAGAACCACCACATGGAAAATGTTTAGGAGTTTCAATCTAATCTAAGATTTTCTCTGCAGCTGATCGATGATCTCCGCCGGGAGCTGGAGTATCTGCAGTGTTTTAAGCTGGAGATGGAGCATCCAGGAAAGGGCAAGGGGCTGTCTGAATACAACGCCAGGACCAGAGAGATTGAAATGGAACATGAAGTCAAGAGACTGAAACAGGTTTATAGACACAGCATACACGAATCTTTGTTATTCTATCCTTGTAGCACCTTCTCTGCACATGTTCCCAAGTGGCCTACGTTTGGCATACTGTACTGGATGACTCAGTTTCACAGTTCACACAAAGACTGCATAACAAACATGGAACATATAGACTTTAGAGGGAAGCCGTTGGAGCCTGATTGGCAAGGATGTTACTGGCCAGTATCGGCTTATCATAGATACATTAGTATGAGTGCATATGAAATTGTAGTACAGAAATCCCAAAGGTGTGTCTAAGGCAAGCGGCAACCTCCGCTGCTGAAAAATGAAGCCAATGCGGAAGTGCAAAAAAGCTGCAGTTCCTCGAATAACCGCTAGAGCAGGCTGCAGAAGGGAGTCAATTACATTTGAGCCCCATGTTAAAATGTCCAATGTTACAACAGAAAAAAACATATTTACAGCCTGGTTCAAAACATGGCTCTAGTCTCATAAGCTGTTTTTCTACTCCATGACAACTCTGGGGGGGGGCGAATTTTTTTATAAGGCGTTCGTTTAAAATATACAGCATACATCATTATGCACAATTCATAGCTGTCAATCTAAGTGGCGCCACTTTGATTGACAACTAGCCACTGACGGTCTAAAGGGCGTCACCCCGGCTAATTCGAGTTTGGGAAAGAGATCGTCGTGGGGTTAGCCGGCTAGCAACGATATTTAGCATTTAACCTTGCTGGTTAGCCGTAGCTAGTTTGATTATTTCGAATAAAGTGGCTTTTTTCAGCGGCTTTTTTCACCCAATAGCGTTCATTCGACCCGCCTCAGCTCCGCCCTCACTCCACCTCTTTGTCCATATTTGGAGTAACCGGAGGTAGGCTACCAAGATGGCTACGCACTACGATTTGCTTCATTTTTGCTCTTCAGAAACCTATGGGTGACGTCACGGACACTACGTCCATATTTTATACAGTCTATGGGTCTGAGGTCATTTAAAAACAGTTTAACCATGGCAATGACAGTGTTATTAATTATTAGTAATTAATGCACATTAATGCCACAAGTCCTGAGCCTTCAAGGACTAGTCACAGAACTAATACTCATGAATATCATCCAACCAATTCACACTGCAGTTTTAAAGTTAACTGACACTGTCCACCTGACAGATTATTGATACTGTAGTAGACTGAGAGATTGAATTAAACAATGGAATGATGAGTATTGTCCATGTCATGTACACCGCATTGCATTACACTTTCTAGATGTCAGCGACGACACAAAACTAATGTACACTGACAAGTGTGTATCCTCTAGAGAGTAGTAAATGAGCAAGTGATTAAGTAATTTCAAACACATGTGGAGACTCCTAGATGCCCCACTACAGAAATATTTCAGCACATAATCCCCATGAAACCACAACATGTCATTTTAACTCTTTATGCAGGTTAAACAAATACAGAGATGTGGAGATACAACCTGTTGACCAGTGAGTTTTAGAGGTGCTGGTTGGTCAATTTTGTTACCTTTGGACAAAGACAGACTCGCTCTTTCCCCCCTGTTTCTAGCTTTTATGCTAAGCTAAGCTAGCTGGCTGCCTGTTGTACCTTCATCTTCACAGTACAACCATGAGAGTTGTAGCAATCTTCCTATCTAACTCTTGGCATTAAAGCTAATAAGACTATTTCCCAAAATGTGGGAACTATTCCTTTAAACTGAGAGGGATGAAAATAAAATCCTACTCAGTGAAGAAAAAAAATAATTTGTCGCATCTCATTGCATGTGCAACAAAAATCAGAGGGTTGGTTCAAAACATGCCTTTGTACTGTGTGTGTATGAGATTATTTTCGTTGTGTCTTGGTCCACAACGGAGAGTTTATCTTGGTCTTCCTCTGACTGATGGAATTGGGTGCTGACTGAACTGCGCAGACAATAACATATGGACTCATGAAGTGAAATGAGATATGACTCCATCAAATCAGTTTAGTTGTCACCCCCTTCAGCTTGACCACAGGAAATGCAAGAGCACCACCACTTTGCTACCACAACAATGTGCCCCTGCACCACTTCAGAGTTTCATCCAGAATCCTCTCTGAAACCAACTGTTGTGTTATTGCTTCCTCAGGAGAACCATAAGCTACGAGATCAGAATGACGACTTGAACGCTCAGATTCTCAGTCTGAGTTTGTATGAGGCTAAGAACCTGTTTGCCTGTCAAACCAAGGCTCAGTGCCTGGCAGCTGAGATCGACAACGCATCCAGGGATGAGGTTAGTCTGCTGCTGCTGGATGGCTGTAATGCTGACATTTAATATGACTGCTGTTTTAATGCTTTTCCCGCTCTCTGTCTCTCTCAGCTGGTCGATGCTTTGAAGGAGCAGGAGGAGATCAACCTGCGTCTGAGGCAGTACATGGACAAAATCATTCTGGCCATTCTCGACCATAACCCCTCCATCCTGGAGATCAAGAGTTAAACCACACACATGCACATCCTTGTAATACTGTAGTTGTGGAGATGTTCCAGTACCTGATGATTAGCTTGTACCTTAAAATTATAATCCTTAATACAACAGAAGAGCAGCTGGTCTGTGTGTTTACAGTGCAGTCAAACAAAGCATCTGATTTTAATAAAAATGTCAGTTGTCATTTTCCATCATGCCATGAGCAACTGCCATCTGATTTGTTGCTTAAGCTGCAAGTTAGTCCTTGTCATATTTAAAACTGACTGGCTGTCGGAAAATGCAGACCGACCATGTCTTGTCTTGTAGACACATTTTTGATGAATTAATTGGAATTAGTGCTAACCCGCATGTTCTACCATCTTACCTTCACAGTAAATGCTGTTCCAGTTGAATGCTTTTAATTTAAACGAGCAACACTCTGAAATATTGAGTTAGCATTAGCAGTATCAGCTGTTACAAGGCCATGGAGTAAACAGTAAGGCTGATATTAATGAGTGCAAACTGTGACACTGGATTACATGCTGCATCATTTCCTGTGAATCTGAATGAAAACTACCATATAGAGAGAGGTCATTACAGAATGCAAATGCATTGAACAGCTATTGCTGAAAAACGTTTGTCTCAAGTTTTTGATAAATAAAATTAAAAGTTGGGTTGGATTTCATGCGAATCTTAAGGATTATAACTTTAAAATGAAGCCTAAATTATGAATGTCCTAAATGTTGTCACTACATATGACTAAAACTGTGTTCACAAATGTAGTTACTTGGATGCATGTGCACACACACATACACACACACACACACACACACTAGCATACAAATAAACAAATGTATACCTGCACCACCACAGCAGACGATCTTCACATCAACTAGAACCAAACATTTATTAATGGGGCGATCTGTGAATTACTGTAGAACTACTGTGCCATGTTTAAACTATCCACCAGTGTTTTATAATTGTATATTTGACACTAATGAAATGTGGGGACTGGAAAATACTTGGGAACACACAAAAAACGGATTTTGACATTTACTTATTTCTTGTGGACACAGTACTAATTGTTCAATACAGAGCTCTACAATTACTGATTATAACTGGGCTGTTACTCACTGCTGGTCCAGACTAGAACACAGGCTAGATTTAAGGAGAGTAGGACATAAAATAACTAGTGCTTTAAAAGACCATACTAGTGTTTTGCATGTTTTCTAAAAGCCATTTTCCAAACTCCATAATGGTTAGAGTTTTCAATGTGTTTTTCCATCGTCCAGGCAAACTTCGGTTTCCCTTATTTCATGATGGTATGAAAATCAATTTGTGCAGGCTTGAGTTCAGTATTTATGTGAACATCATGTTTGTTTTATCATCAAATTTCTGATATAGTGTGGCAGTGCTGAGCAATCTGCCACTATAGCTACGGGTTGATTTTCATACTGTTGAGGAATGAATGGAAACCAGTGGAAGCATCAAAGGAGGAGGAAAAGTTGAAAGAATAGTTTAAAGGTTCGGGAATTACACTAAGAGATAAGATGAGAAGACTGAGCTTAGCACATGACTGAAAGCGTCTAACTCCTGATAAACACACAAAATAACCTCCTCTTCAGTGCACTAATTATTGTTCCAACTGTCCACAAACAGATGGAATTGGCCAACTGGTAGTTTTAGAGGAAGTTATGTTTTATAACTAGTTCTTGACATATAACAGTTTACCTTTCCACCTAGTGATTCTGAGCAGCATGTCCAGCCACGGTGCAGAAGATGTTGAACTATTTCTTTCTCAAAAGTAATATAAAGTATTTGTGTATATCTAGTAAAAGTCTACAACATGCATAAACACTGGCATGGGCCTTTTAGGTGAGACACTAAAATTCTTCATTTTTATTTCTAACTCTTTAATTTGCCTCTCACAACTCCGTCACAACTGTCTACATGATTAATATATGCTGTATGCTACACCAAATCAATTTTTAGTATAGTCAAAATGTTAATGTCAGTCACAATGTTAATGAGCCTTTGAGGGACAGTTAAGTGCTGTGTTATAAGCCTTTGGACTAGGACAGGTTTCTCAAGTCCTCTCATGTTAAAGGTGTTCAATGGTGCCAAGAGCCAGTTTTATGTGCCAAATCTTAACATTTCACTGCTTTCATGCACAGAAAAAAATGACAAGTAATGGTTGTAGGGACTCATGCTCATCATACAAAGTGGGATTTACATCCATCACACAAATGTAACATGTATCTCTGTGAAATTTCTACAACTAGAGCTGAGGAGATGAAATGTTGACTGTAAAAATGTAATTTAACACTGTAGTTTACCGTCTACATCAGCAGTTTCTGCTGTTTCTTGCCACTATAGATACAATGTTTTGTTTGAATTATACATGCACACTAGCACACAGTGGTTTCACACTGTTGTGCTGACTGACAGTTTGCGGTTGTAATGCACCTTCAAATGTAAAGGACAAAGGCAGTGAGGATGAGTACCAGCTACCAAACATGGATGTAAACACTACAAGTTAAAATATTTAAAAATTGGCTGTGCAAACATTTTATGGGGAAGAAAATGCACTCAAGTTCTGTTAAATCACTTTTAAAAAGACATATTAATATAAGCAACGTACAGGTTTAAAAGCGGGAATGGAGTTCAAAGCTGCCATCATTGTCTGGGCACCACTTTATTCTACCCACTGTGTGTTGTAAATTCATCTCACTTCAGATAATTTAGCCTAAATATTTAATGTTCACACATACTGGCACCCACAGTATGACATAGATAAGATATCCAAACGCACAGGTGTGTCACAGTGAGACGGGCAGTACTGAGCTGCTACAGTTAGCACTATTTTGTGTTACAAATGAAAGTTTTGCTTCATTGCACAAATTGTTCACCTAGTGATTTTTTTCATGATTTTTTTTTCACAGGTTTTTGTGCATTTGCGTACGATGTATGACCAAATGTTATTTAAGCAGTGCAGCTATGATTTTGTCCATCGTTTCCATTGTAAGTTTGCTCTTTTATATTAACATTTTTTTAATTTATGACACAGTATTTGCGATTTCATACATTGTAAATGTTGTACAGAATGTAGTTCCTATTTAAGTATGTGCAAGTCACTCTGCTTATTAAAACCGTCTCTTTGAGAGTTTTGACACAAAATAAGAAAATATGTGTTGTAGATTATAATATGAACTCAACAAAATATAGCACAGTTAAAAGTGTCATAGCCAAAGTATTTATTTCCAGCATTTAATCATAATGCATAACGTTATAGTTTGTCACAAATCACATATTCACGTTGATTTTCTTTACTTGTGTATTGCACAAGAAATTATGGTCAATCATGTTGTACAAACTAGATGTATAAATAAAATCCATTTGCTTTGGCATGACAAAGCTGGCCATGGTTGGTTGTTGTCTTTCCAGCAGGATTCATAAGCTCTGCTGTCCTGTTAGACAGGTGACAGAAAAAAAATACCTCTGTAAAAGCAATAGTGACCAAATGAAATGATTGAGAAATTCCTTTCTTTTTTTTTGCCTTCAGCTGCTTTTAGGCTAGAAGGTTGTTAATTTTTCCTAATCTCAAGCAAAGCAGTTACTCTGAAAAGTAGTGAAGAATTTCGTTGTTTCAATGTAGACCATGGTATAGACGGGCTTTAAGCAAATATGCTTCACACAGTATGTGCATGTATAGGCCCTTTTCACAGCAGACATTTTTATTTGTAGAAAAGCATGTGAAAGCATAACTAAAATCAAACTAGAATTGAACCTGGGCCACTGTGATAAGGACCCAAGCCCTGATCTGTACATGGCACACGCTCCACCAGGTGAGCCACCAGGGCGCCCCCTGATGATGGTATTTTACATTTTTAACCAGTGTCAACCAACATTTGACCAAATAACTAACATTTGGTTAACACTAACTACCTTTCTGGTGTTTTCCACAGATGTACTGGACTAACTTATGTTCTACGCAGGCATCAGATGAAGTTAATCTAGTAGCTAGATGAAGGCCAGAGCAGCTAATCCAACAACTTTGTTTGAATGTGACAACTCCTAATATAAAACTGTACAACACATACAAAGTGTTTGCTGGGAGACAGGTTTCTGGGTGTTTCATTACCTGACATCCATTTTCAAGATAGCTTGGGGGTTGAAGTCTGTAGTAAGCTCAAGAAGACATGCCAAAGCCATTGTAAACTAAAGACGTGCTTGGAAATCTGCATGGTACCAAAAATTTTGTTCCCAGTCCCACATGTGTTGATCACTGCCACTTATCCTGACTGCTGATTTCATGGAACGGTCACTCTGCATAGACACACAGCTGGATAGAGGGGAGTCTGGTCTCTCCTGCTCGATCCTGGTCGACAGATGTAGAGTCATTATTAAAGCCAAGGAAGAGAGGCTGGATGCTGATTGACAGAGAGGCAGAGCAGCAGGGAGAGATGCTAACATGGGGGTTGGACCAATATTATTTCTCATGAATAAAACCTGAAAAACAAGCCCTTCAGTATTTTACTATAATACCCCCCAACTCTTACTATGTTACTGTGCTGGTCTTACACAACAGGAGCTTTGTAAGGGCACTACGCCCCTCTGAGGCCCACTGAATAGTACAGCATGTGCTTTCTTCATCATTAAATATTCAATCCTCAGTCAGCAGTTCAATCATATTTTCTCTGTGTTTAATTTCTACTTCTGTTGTTTCTAAGAATACAGTTCTGGCGAAGAGAACTACAACAAATAAATACTTCATTTGTTGGCCTTCAAATAAAAAATATACATATTTAGTCTAAAAATATTCAGGCCATCCCATAAACTGTTTTTAAAGGTTTTTAAATATTTGTAAAATGAAATCTGAGGTTGCTTGATGCTACAAATTCCCTGACAAAAATACAGAGGAGATGACTTCAGTGTCCTCAGTGGGAGTGACAGTCTGTGATCCCTGCTGACCAGGTGTGTTTTCAGAGACTGCAGTAACTCATATGCAGCAGTGTGGAGAATGTCAGTGGTTTTCATCTGTCCAAGGAAATGATCCTGATTCCGACTGATGAGTTAGAGCAGAGCTCTGCTACAGGCCTGCTGGCCTGGGTGTTTTTTTTTTTTTTTTAAATCATTCCAGTCTTGAATTTTTCTGAATAAAGTCTCCTTGTAACTAATGAATTTTCCCCAAGGTTACTGGAATGAACAGAGCTGAGCTCTGGCTGCTCATCAGCCATGTTTTTTAGTTTGAAAAAAAGTGATGTTAAAGTTAATTTACCTAGAATTTATAACAAAATGGTCCCAAAGTGGTAGTGAAATAGCGGAGCTGAGTCTATCTTAAGTCTGACTTACTTAAATCCAAGCCATAGTCTATGCTTGTGAAACCAACTAATTTAACAGGTCACTGTTAAATCCAGTGGATTCACTGATCAACAGACTGCAGGGCGTTCTGTACCTACATATACCATGGTATCATGTATGCATACACAAACTACAGCAACTGACCTCCACAGTATGATAAGACAGACAAACTACTAAACCATATAATGATAAACTATAACAATAACTGTCAACTGTGAAATAGCTTTACTATCAAAGTCCAAAAACCATAGAACCATTTCAAGAATCACATATCAGCTTAAGTTATGAAGCATCTCAAAAGTTACAATACATCTAAATCATCAAAAGAGCAGTCTTTCAGTTTCACATAATCAGCCTTGAAATCTTGTCGACAAAGAAACATTTTCATGATTTCAATGGTAACAGCATTAATGTATAATGTGTTTTTAATTAATTAATCAATTAATTAATTTGAACCTGTACCATGCTTTTTCATCCATTCATTCACTCTTTGTCTTTATCTGTTTATCACAGTTAATAAGAAAGAGTTTGTGAAAGAGAAAAGTAGTACTATTGATATAAACTGTTGACCATGGAACTTTTCCATGTTGAAATACCCCTGCTGCTGAGAAGTTAAAGTAAATGACAGAGAAAGGAAAACAGATTAATCATTAACAAAACAATGTAATAATTTCAAATAATGAATAATGTTTTGGGGCATCCATGGTCAATATTTTCATGTAAGAGAGAGGGATGAAATAAGATGCTTTCTGTCTATAATCAACAAACCTATAAACAAGAATGTGCTATAAGTTGGAGGGAAATTAGAGATAAACATCCCACAATGAGCCGAGTTACACTTACCTAAGATGTTTCCATGAATGCTTGAAGCAGCAGCAGGTCATGTGTGTCACATTCCGAGTCTCTAATGAAAGTAAATAAAGAGCAGCCTTTGATTTACAACCAGCAAATGTCTTCATGTCTTCAGGCCTTTAGACACTGTGAGACCCATTTGTTATAATTAACCTATGGATCAAAAATCATATTTAGCAACTTTTAGGCATTGCAGAAAGAAATTCTCAAATGATTTTTATGGATTAAAAAAAATCTAACTCTGATTCAGAAAATCTTTATTTTGGACTGAAAAATATGAAAAACACACTGATCACTAAAGAGTAATTTAAAATATCTCACATACAGTACATATAAGCTGAATGAGTGTCTGAATATCAGTGGCAGGTGAAGTATTCAGATGGTTTAAATACATAATATTTTGACCCATAAGAACCCTTGGTGACATGGGGGTAACAAACACTTTGAAGGCCCTAGACTCTTCCTCATGCAGCTCTGTGCTCAACCTTAACTCATGAAGTCCTTAAGTGACATACACTGAACATCCTGATGTGGTGGTGGTGTGACCTGTAGCGAAAGCAGAAAAAGGAGCTCATTTCAAAAAGTTTTTTTTTTCATATTAAAAGTAATTTTAAAGCCATTGAACAGTTCCAATGCTTGGAACTTGGAACTTGGTACATGTCTTGTATTACATTGAACCTTTTCTGATCATATGTCTTGAACAATTCATTATAAAACAATAAATATAAATATAATTGCAAAAATATTATATACAATGTTAAAACAAAATATATTAAATATTATAAATTATAATATTAATAAATGTTTTTTGTTTTTGTTTTTTTAAACAAAAAACATCAGAAATATGTTCTATGGGGTCCACTTGATCTGTCATACGCCCCTCACAATTGTCCAGAAAGTTATATAGATACTTTATTGATCCTTTACAGGAAATGACTTTGCTGAAGCAGCTACATTAAGTCTCAGCAAAGAAAAGAACCCGTAATTGCACAAAAACATTTTGGAGAAAACACAACCTGTGCCTTCACCACAGTTTGCGCTCTCACACTCCAGGCCACTAGGCGGCAGTAATACCCCGCGTGCTTCGATATGTCCGCCGCCAAAACGCTCACTTCACAGAAGAGATATTTTTCTTTTCGGAAGAAGATCACTACAAAGCGGCCCTATTTCTTTTCAGTGAGAAAAAAGTCGAAGAATTTGAAAACCGACGATGTACGCCAGGACAAACACCGGCAGCACACATGGAGACTTTCAAGATAGAAACGGAGTGAATTATGTGACATCGACAGAGTCTTTCGGCCACTGCTCTCAATTGTTCTGGAAAAAGGATCCGAACGACTCCGGAGTAAGAAAGCCAGCTGCCACCGTTAGCTAGCCTACAAATAGCTTTGTGGAACGGCTAATGGAGCTACATTTTACCTATTGAGCACTAGTCAAAGTGTCTTCTTTGCACAGGGTTGTTTGCTGAATACAG
The DNA here is from genome assembly GCA_037975185.1 of Centropyge bicolor. Taxonomy (NCBI): domain Eukaryota; kingdom Metazoa; phylum Chordata; class Actinopteri; family Pomacanthidae; genus Centropyge; species Centropyge bicolor. The sequence continues at coordinate 7,333,044 of JBBMOC010000022.1, read as the reverse complement.
TTTCGCATCACTGGGTGATCTGAAGCTGCAGGTTATGTCTTAGAACACCTTCGTTAGCTTCCAGCTATCGCACCAGTCGTCATGCTGAGCGGCTCATGGCCTAGTTTAGCTGCCGAGCTAGGTGGCTAGTAATTATTAGCTGCTGTATAGTGTATATATTTCACCTCCATAAGGGTTTAATGAAATTGGACGAGTATCCCAAGTACTGTGGCGCTGCTGTGTTATCTAGAGGCACTAAACGGCTACGAAAATATATATAAATGTAGCCAAGCATCACCGAGCTAATGCTAACACCAGACAACACTGGCAGCCTCAGCCAAGCCGAGTCCGGTTAGCTAACAGAGCCCGTTCAAAACAAGGCAGCGCTGAAAGGCACTGTTTGTGTTTTTGGTCGAGTCGTGTGTAAAAGTGTTCCATGTTCTAGGTTTGCAAACATCATAGTGAATGTTGATGGAGTAATTTGAGTGAGATAAAGCAGAAGTGTGTGCACGAGGCCTGCAATATTGTTAGCGAACAGCGCAAAGTAAACACGACCAGGCTGTCCCACAGGAAACGGGAGCGGAAGACGCCCCGCGGAGGACTTTGAAAGACCTCTTTGTGATGCCAGACTGTACGCTTCATTCATAGCCGATAGATTATCTGCACAGTGCGCATACACACACATGTTAAAGTATATTTATGATAATTTTTCTACATTTGAATTTAGGCGCTCTTACAGGCTCCTTTTATGTCAACTGTCTTTCCCTGTCACATGCAAGTTAGACCAACATTTGATGACACTGTGTGTGGGGGGATCTTGGCCTGAGTTGTGGGATTTCCCCAAACTTTGTTTATGTTTCTTCCAGAACTCAATTATCATTAAGAGGTGTCACTCACCTGATGTTTCTCTTGTCAGTCTCTCTAAGCTACACGCTGCATCTTCACGACGGTTCATGATGATGATCATTGATGGTCTTTCTGTTTTTGCGTTGGACACATTCACAATAGGATTTGGGCCACAGTTGTTGTATGCACAGTGTCTCCCATCTCAGCTCCTTCATAGCTAGGTATAAAAAAGGCACACTGTACGTACAGTGGCAGGGAAATTGTTAAGAAACCTCTATAAAAAGATCAGCTTGGTTTTTAGATGGTTATTAAATCATGCTCTTATTTTCATAACGTTGTCTTCTTAGATTGTTGTTATTTCAGTGCACTGGTCTCTAAACCACTGTGGTCAGGAGAGCACAATGCATTGCAGATTAAGAAAACAAAATATGACCACACATACAAGGTGCAATGAAGCAGCATAACACAAATATAGAAATGCATAAACGCTACAAGTCTGTCAGCATCTTAACAAAGATGTGTTTAGTTGCTGCCTTTCATCAGAGCTTTAAACTTGCAGATTATTTTCACCTGACATGTGTTGTAAGTGTAGGACAACGCTGTCTTTATGACAAGGTGCAAGGCTATTCTTTAGCTCTCCAGTGTAAATCTATATTTTATGTTATAGTTGGAGTTTAATTGTGCATTACACAACACATTTCTACTCACCACAACAGGGCTTAATACACTGATATGTTCCGTTCATTTATGGAACACGGTCTGAACACAACTCGGTTGCATGTGCATTCCCATCAGTTTCACCAAATGTGTCATTGTCGCCCTGTATCTCTTCTCTAGTAGCAGCATCCTCGGACCACATCGTACTGAAAAGTGTTTTAAATATTTTATTCTCCATCGCGTGATGGGACAAAATATCATTAATGCCATACCACCTCTGACATCAAATTGTCACTTATCATGAAAATGATAAAATAATCACTAATGACAGTTTCAATGCTACTCAGATCAATGACTTGTTGATATATGCATGTTGTAGTGCTCTGCTTTAATCATTCTTTTCTTTTGTCACAGCCGAGTTCGACCATCAGCTGGTGCGATCAGCTCCCTTCATCCTCAGCAGCCCTCTCCAGTTCCAGCCTCTCCTCAGCGTCACTCTCCAGCTCAAGTCTCTCCATGGAGTCCCGAGCGCCGGCACCAGCACCGGCGACAACGGCGTCGGATGACATGGAATCAGACGACAGGCCGTACGTCTGCGACCTGTGCAGCTGCGCCTACAAGCATGCCAGCTCCCTGCTGAACCACAAACTCACCCACAAGACTGGAGACTTCAGGTAAGTACTCAAGACTCTTTTTTTCCCATAGATGATTAAAATTTCCTGCATCCCAGGTATGAACCATTTTCCATTAATGTCAGCAAAGATGCCAAAACATTGTTGAATAAGACACAGAGCTCCTACCACCTCACTCATTGTAGGTCACTGTAAGTGGAGAGCAACAGGTTGATGTCTAGAATGTCATTTATCCCTGTGAGCCTCGAATCTCCACACGACTTCTGTCTCCAAATCTCAGGTGCGACTTTTGTAGCAAGCCCTACACCAACTACATGTCTCTGCGCAACCATATGCGAATCCACGGTCAGAAGCGCTACATGTGCGACCTGTGTGGGAAGGCCTTCCGTTTAGCCCGGTACCTCCGCAACCACCAGAGGATCCACGATGATGGGCCCAACCGCTTCGACTGTCCGTCCTGCTGCAAGAGCTACAGGACCATGCTGGAGCTGGCCCAGCACCGCTGCACCGCTGCTGCGTCCAACCAGGTGAGTCTGTGGGAGACATTGCTGTCATAAGAGTGGATGGTGGCTGGGCTGGGGTGGTGTGTGTGGGGCTGTATTACTATTTGCTAACATAACAGTTCTGTGAGGGTCATTTTGCAGCAAAACGTGAGAACTTTCATACCTGATATTTTAATGAAATGTAATGAAATATTTAAATTCATGGTTAAGATTTTGCTACATAAATGCTTCCTGAATGTGATTGATATCATGATTAGGATTATGCATCACAGTTTCTAGCAGAGGAGCAAAATATTTTCTCATAGCACAGTGCCCCGATCAGCTGTCCCTCTGTAAGGACCCCGTCTCCTCTTACTCATCTTCTGTTTATAAGCGGCTATACTTAAAATCTTCTGTATTAACTGTAGTATATGATTTATTAAATCTGAAGTTACATAAACCAGTAAAACAAACGAACAAATCTGAGTGTGTTAACTTCTCACTGTGTATACAATGTATTTGGCACAAGACGACAAACCCTAAATGACGATGAAAAACTTTGAAAAAAGCTTACAAATATGTAGTTTAATTTTTTAAAAGGCTGTTTCCTTAAACAGCTGATTACTTTAGTTTTTATGAAATATTATTTGAACAGAAAGAAAATGGTGCATTTGTTATGGACTGTTTTCAGGTGTGGATTAATACACACAGAAAAAACAGCACCAGGCATGAATACATGTTACAGAGGTCAGAACAATCCAGTGACTGGTTTGAAATGACATACAGTTTCATCGAATGTTATGATAGTCACTGTAAAACATCCCTGACAAACTCTCTCAGTGGTTCAGTCTTCACAGCACTGAATAACTTTTCCCCATGGATGGCCAATATTTTAATTAACCTAAGTGATAATTAAATGTGTATCAGGCACATTAAAACAGCTGTAACTCCAAACTGACCCACCTTCTTTTTCATAAGCTACTTCATCCTAATACTGGAGGTCATTGTTCGCAACTATTACCTGTCACATGGTGTCACTTGGTGCTTCTTTTCACCTGCCAGCAAAGAGGGCTGCATAGCAGTCACACTTTCCCTCCCAGTTCACCTCCATCCATGCACACACCCTGATGCACCAGGATGTGTCGCTAGTGCGACCGGGCTTCTCAAAGCTCTTGTGATTTTAATGCAGTGCTGTTGTTAAGTTATTATCCACTCAGTAGCCAAACTGGTCAAACTTCCACTGATGTTCTTGAAGCCACTAAAAATAAAATCAGATTGTTTAGTGCCACTAAATGGCAACATGAGTCCAAAACACCTTCACTTGTCTCCTCTCTGTCACATCACTCTGCAGCACCCGACCAAAGGGCTCTACTTCCTTGCTGTGCAGCACACCATGTCTCCAGGTCTGACATGTGTTGCTTTAATAAAGGAGGTGGGGGGTGATGTGCTTTGGGTTGCAGGAGACAGAGAACTTGTGCTATGCAGTGCCCTCTTGAGTGGCAGCAGAGTAGGCTACAGCAGCAGCATTTTAAACTTTAGTGTTCAGGTTAATATTAGACTGCAGCAGTTTGCTTACCTGTTCTGCTTTTTCTGCTCGGCTCTATGCCATCATGTAACATCAGACTGTGTAGAGTCTGACCAACCAAAGAACAATCACAGAGGGAATTGAAAGGGACAGAACCTAGGCTTCTTTTCTACCAAGATCAAGCACAAGTATATTGCCATGTTTCCAACAAATGGGCCATTGTTTGCTGTAAAGAGCAACTTCAAATTGAGCTGATAAGTATTGTTTCATTCAGTTTGTTTCTGTTGCATACCAAGAGTCAATGTTTGCTGTGATAAGAAATGTGCTCTGTACTTGTAACCACGGTCTGTCATTTCACTTCGGTGTGCAACAAAATTTATGAAAGTCAAATTTAAATTAGTTTATAAAAATCAAATGAGCATCATTTCATATTTGATTTATATGTATCACTCATTTACAGTGATATGTTTCTTTTGTTCTTATGCAGAATGTCTGAAAACTTGAAGTTAGATTTCCACTATCTACAAGCTCTTAACTGTTGTCTTTTAGTAAATTCCGCACAAAGCTCAGTAAACAGTTGTTTGTAGAAACCTTCATCTTCAAAATGTGAAAGAACCATTTCTCAAGTTACTCTTTCATTCCTCTATGTTAGTGAGGTCTTTTATCTTGGTATGCCTTGGTATGTTGGCTCTTCTCTTGAATATTTGCAGCAGATTTTACAGTCAAAATCTGGGAAATACAGTATGTGTAGCAATTACTACAAAATACAAACACTGAAGTATCACAAGTCCACAACTTCACTGTTAAGTACTATGCATCAATGAAGGAACCTCAAGTTAACGTTGGCTTTAGAGTTCTGTATACTAAAAATCCACCATGATGAAATGTGTTATGAACTAACACCTTGACTGACCTACAGTCTGATGAGTCCTTGACATGGCTGGAGTGATGCTCTGATCTGCTCTTTGCTGAAAGGTTGTGTGCAGTGTTTCCCTCAGGTATGAGGCTTATCTGTGGCAGTCAATACATTAATGATAACAGCATGTATTCAAAATGACGGTGGTAATTAATATAGCTGCAATCATGCAATGATGCATGATGGAGAAAAAAAACCCAAACACAACCACAGCACACCGATCCAATCCTTACATAGATTAATTACAGCTCCCCATACTTGTTTTGTTTGGTACCCAAAACGCCTAACTGTTAGCCTGCTTGTGCAAAGAAATACTTAAGAGCCATAAGAAGTTTGAAGACCCTGAAGGCTGAGTGCACTGTTGTAATGTAAACTGTTACTACGGCTGCTGGTTAAGCCACCTTCATATCACTGATTTGAGAGTCTATTACATACCACCTGCTGTCATGTTGCACTCTATAAAGTACTGTTTTGAATGATGTGTTGTTAACTACACTAATGAGGAGCATCACTTTTTTGAACCACAGTCTTCCAGAAGACTCCTGTTTGTAATTTGAGCTTATCTTATTATCCAAATCATCTTAATAGAGTTGCCAGGTAGTTGGGTGCCTCTGTTTTCAGAATTAAAAATCCCAGTCATGTCTGGATAGACAATGTTACGTGATTTAGAATGAGAACACTTCTGCGCCTCAGATCAGTCTGAAACTCTCCTGGTTAAATCACCTAAAGCATAAAGTGAGAGACCAAGCGTCTCCATAGCATCTGAGGATGTATAGTATTGGGAGCTCCTCTGCCATACCAAACCAATGGACAGAGCATGATTTCTGAGAAACAAATCTGAAATAATGTTTTGGGCACTTTTGTGACGGCCCTATGAAGGAGAATCGGTGTCTGAGAGGGCGTGTGTGTGCGTGTGTGTTAGAGAGTGTGTATAGATATGCATGTGTGGCAAGCCGTACTTTGTGAGGGTGAGTGTGTGCATGTAACATGTAATAGCACATTTTTCTCGACCCTCCAGTCTTCCAAGCATCCTGCTTTGGAGAACTGTTTTGCAACCCTCTTGTAGTGAAGGCATGCTGTGCAGTTAGGGTTAGACCAGGGTTAGGCCAGGGTTAGGCTAAGTTTAGGGAAAGGGTCAGGGTTTAGACATTAGGGAATAAATACAATTCAGTGAATTTCCCTCACAAGTATAGTAATCCAAATGTGTGTGTGTGTCTGTGTGTGTCTGTTTGTGTGTGCGTGTGTGCGTGGGGTTGGTTCATAAGAACCGGTTCAACTGCCCGTCCTGCTTTAAGAGCTACCGAACCATGCTGGACCTGGCCCAGCACCGCTGCAGCGCCGCGGCCAAGAACCAGGTTGGTGTGTGCGTGAGTGAGCGTGTGTGTGTGTTGTGTGTGGGGCAGTGTCAGCAGATCGAAGTGTAGCTGTAAGTAAGGGCCAACTTGTCCAGGAGCTTTAGATGTGATGGTCAGGAACAAACTTACACTTCTGACTCTGATGTTTCAGAGGCTTCAGACCGCTGCAGATGGCTTTTGAGTGGAGAATCCTCATGACAGGTTTTCCCGTGGTGCTGTCCTCTGTCTCAGTGTTGCTTCACTGGTGGCAGCGGTGTTCACTTGACATTAACATCCACGGCAAGGCAAAGTATTGATGGCTGTCACAACAGGTGTCTGACCATTACATCTACAACTCCTTTAAGCCCATCAGAGTGAGGAAAATTCTATTTCTCTACAGCTTCGGTCTTATTTTTATAGTTTTGACCAACATTGTTAAGGCTGGAATCCCAACTGGGTTAAGTGGGGCAACTACCTCCAGGCCCCAGACCACCCGCCTACCTACATAATCTTGAGGAGTTAAAATCTTGTATGGTTCATCATTTTTGTATATATTGTGGTAACCTGGTGCATTTTCATCAAATTACGCCAAGAGAAGGTAAGCTCCAGGTGGGTTATTCCAGCCCTGCTCCAAAAGTTAGAGCTTCAAGCTCACTGCTCATTTGAACATTTCCAGTTGTCCAAAGTATATATTTTGGAATTGGAAAAAAATGTGAAGCTTTCATTGTAATGTGCACCTAACCAATTTTCAAGTCTGTCTGACTTTAACAATCCTGCTAAAGTCATGTGAATGTTTCTCCTGTCCACACTGGCTGTGAACTGAATTCCTATCCTAATTCCAGTGTAAGTGGCAGGAGACAAAATCCACAGTAAAATAACTTCCATAGCTCAGCTGAAGTTAAAGTGAGACTCAGTTAGCTTCAGCTTGACAAATTAAGTGGTTAGTTTAAATATTCATTTAAATGTTACCCTTGTCTGTATAATTGTTGTATAAAACAACTTTACCACTTCTATAGAACTTGTAAACTGGACTTGTTTCAACCCTTTGTCAAATTCATTTTACATAGTACATTGCCTTGGCAGGGAATCTAGTTTGTAACATACTGGATTGAAATGATGGCTGGAACTTTCAAAATAAGACCTTGGTTGTGAAAGAAACAACAGAATTGTCCTATCAGGCTTAGTGTTAGTGGAAGGATCATGCAGGAATAAAACAGACAGGTTTATTGTAGCTCTAAATCTTCAGGGAGAATGTTCAGTTTAACATTCATGTCAGCAAATATACTGCAGGTGTCAGTGTCAGAGAACAGGTTAACGAGGCAAACATCTCTGGTTATCATTACAGAGGATAGCTATACAATCCTGATGCCAAAAGGTGGGACTCTGTGTAAAACATAAAAACAGAATGTGGTCGTTTACGAATCCTTTTTCACATATACACTATTGAAAACAGAACAAAGTCAATATTATAATGTTTGACTTCATCAGCTTCATTCATTTTTGTAAATATCTGCTTTTTCAGAATTGAATGGCAGCAACATATTTCAAACAAGTTTGCACAGGAGCAACAATAGACTGGTAGACAGTGATCCAAAAACACCTGTTTGGATCCTTCCACAGGTGAACAGGTTCATTGGTAACAGGTGATAGGATCATGATTGGGGATGAAAGGTTCATCCTGGAAAGGATGGAGAGAGGTTCAACACTTTGTGAACACGTGATTTTATAAAGGAGATTACGACATGGGCTCAGGAACACTTTGTAAAACTGTTGTTTTACACAGCGTCCCGACTTTAATGGAATCAGGTTCATAGATTCTTGTTGATTCTGGAGTTGACAGGCTTTATAGTTATAATTCCAGGGTTTGTTAGAGTTTATTTATGTTTGTGTGAGTGTCTGTGTGTCTGTATACAACGTGACCACTCCATCTCCTCATATTGACAGAAGAGAGGCTGGGTAGTGTAGGGTAATGAGTCTATAAGACAGAACTGTAATACATCAACTTTAGATATTTCCACTCAAAGGCTCATTAGGCTTGCACAATCTGATTCAGTGTGGAAAGTAAAACAGTTCACCACATTCATCTGTCACCTCTTCTCCGCTCTGTATCTTATCTCACTCTTTTTTTACAAATTCTGTGCATTAATAACAAGCCTGTGGCACAAATAGTGTGCATAAAGAGAGGAATAATTTACAAAATCCCTCCTCCTCCTGTCTTTCTGTGTCCTCCTCCCTCTCCCCATCCAGTCTGGCGGCCGTCGCTCCAACTTCTCCAGTACTCCTCGCCGTCAGCAGCAGCAACAGCAACAGCAGCAACAGCAGAACAGTGCTAACTCCATGATGCAACCGCAGCATGGAGGACACGGTCAGCAGGAGTCTCTGCCCTCCCACTGCGTCTCCCCCATGTCCCAGGGAGGGCAGGGTGGTGGTGTGAGCAGCCAGTCTGTGCCTGACCCCCACCAGGTAGAAAGCAGAGCAAACACTGGAATTATTCTATGTTAGAGCAGTTTCCTGGTTCTGAGAGAGTGTGTTGACCTTCTCTTTGTTCCAGCAGGGCCGTCCCAGCTCAGTGTCCTCTCAGAGCAGCCAGCAGAGCATGAGGAGCTCGTCCTCCAACAAACACGTCTCCTCCAGCGCCACCCCGTCCTCCTCCTACTCCCTGCTCCAGCCCCTGGTGCCTGAGGTAAAGGAGATGAGCTCGGGATACACTAGGCTGAGCGCCAACCCCATGGTAGGAGAGAGAACCGCCACACACCCGCCGTCCGCTGTCTGCTGGCTAGCTGCCTAGCTGCCTTCTCCCTGTCTGGCTACTAACACCAGGAGAGAGGGACTAATATTTGAATGCTTTCCGTGTCCACCGGGAGCCTCTGCTCACAGCTCATCTTTTCTCCTTTGAAATGTCTCAGCAGCCACAAGTCTGAGTGCTGCTGTCTGTAGAGACGCCTGGTGGACACAGTCTCAGCTCTCTTCTTCAGTCTTTTGGATTTTAATCTGCTGTTTTTATTTCAAGTATTCTTGGGGTACTGATAGAAATGGGTTTCAACAACCTTACTGTAATAGTGTATTATGAGGGGACATCTGAAGTGCCCCCCCACAGACAGCCTAGTGTGATCTGACTGTACATGTCATTTTCCAAACCTCATATGTAGCAGCTCTATGAGCTGTCACATACTGTCCAACATCTAATCCTAATATATAGCAAACAATATTTGGTATTCCTTAATTCGACCTTTAAGCACATCACAGCAGTATTAATACAAACAATTTATTCGATGACCATGTCACTCTGTTATACTATAAAGGTACAATATCATTACCAAACTGTTTAATCAGCCATAGTCCAAAAACATCACATGAACACCCATGGTTTTTTGTAGTCTTTGGATTCTGTGAAACTATAACGGCTCATTTTAGGCCAGTAGCTAGCCCAGGCAGATGATTCAATGATTTCTGGGCTTGGTTACACAGAGAGGTCTTAGAATCATCTGGAGTGTTCAGCCAGTATTTCACAAACATCGACTGACTTTTCTTGAGTTAAAAGCTTGTCCTCATGGTCTAAGAGCTACATTCCCATGATAACAATCAATGTGGACCAATGGCACCACATCAGAAAAACCTGGCTTATTATGTCAGTCTATTTTCTGTCAAACTGTCCCCTGAAACCTGTAGTGTGAAGTTGGGCCTGACTTACCGGCAAGCTGTTGGTAAAAGTCATTGAAAACCAAATAGTAGTCATCACCAAATCTAACGTCACATTTTAATTTAGTGATTATGTTGACGAATAGTGCTTATGAAACCGTTTTGATGATCTCATTAATGTGCATGTTGTATGAATAAATGTGAGGTTTGGTTTAGTTCCAGGTGAATACTGAAGACATGTTTGTTTCTAGTACAGTGAGATCTTTCTTGAAGAAAAGCCCCGAGAGGAGTGTTAATGGGCCCATTTGATCCCCAGTCCCCCAGTCCTGGCTTTGCCACTGGGACTGAAAACAATACAGGCCTTATTAGTATTGGTAGCATTATCAGCCCCTGATGGTGCCACCCAGTAGATTCAATAGGAATGATTAGTAGCTTTTAGTGTAGTTTGAGGTTGACACCCCAACAATGCTCACAGAGCCCAGCAAAGCAAACCAGCAGACTCAAATCCAGTTGATGGGATCTTTCTTTAACTTGGCTCTGAACTGTGGATCCTCTCTGGCGGTAGGACACTACTAACTTGGGGCTGTGCTGCTAACCTAGTCCTGCCTTTCACACTTTGACACTAATCATTCCCTCAACTCTGTGTTGCACATGTTGATGTTGTTGGCGCTGCACATGAATCATATTTTATCACGTCATGGTGCCTCCCTCTCTGGTTCAATGGTCGAGATGCTTTGAGTTTAATGTATCAACTGAAATCTTAAAATCATCATGTTGGGGTTTGTAGGTCTGAAAAGAGTTGAGATGAAAGTCTGAGGTGATAGTCAGTCATGTCAAAGGTTTTGTATGCTGATAAATGAAACTAAGGGTGTTATTATCAACGTTAAGTACTTGATCCAGATCTGAGTCCTTGTATATGAAGAACCTGCTGATCCTCCGGCGCTGAAAAATGAAGCCAATGCGGAAGTGCAAAAAAGCTGCAGTTCCTCAAATAACCGCTAGAGCAGGCTGCAGAAGGGAGTCAATTACATTTGAGCCCCATGTTAAAATGTCAGATTTTATGACAGAAAAAATTTACAGCCTGGTTCAAAACATGGCTCTAGTCTCATAAGCTGTTTTTCTACTCCATGACAACTCTGGGGGGGGGGCGAATTTTTTTATAAGGCGTTCGTTTAAAATACACAGCATACATCATTATGCACAATTCATAGCTGTCAATCTAAGTGGCGTCACTTTGATTGACAACTAGCCACTGACGGTCTAAAGGGCGTCACCCCGGCTAATTCTAGTCACTGAGTTTGGGAAAGAGATCGTCGTGGGGTTAGCCGGCTAGCAACGATGTTTAGCATTTAACCTAGCTGGTTAGCCGTAGCTAGTTTGATTATTTCGAATAAAGCGCCTTTTTTCAGCCAATAGCGTTCATTCGACCCGCCTCAGCTCCGCCCTCGCTCCACCTCTTTGTCCATATTTGGAGTAACCGGAGGTAGGCTACCAAGATGGCTACGCACTACGATTTGCTTCATTTTTGCTCTTCAGAAACCTATGGGTGACGTCACAGACACTACGTCCATATTTTATACAGTCTATGGTCATAATATATGTGTCATGTAGGAATAATTTATATAACATGTCTACAAGAATTTATGCTATTCATTTAATTTAATATCAACTGAATTTCATGCAAACAATGAAAGCTGTTGGAGAGAATAGAAAAGATGAACAAAAATAAATAACTTTTAAACATAAGACACCTGCCAAGTGGTTAGAAAAAATAAATCATAATTACACATCAGAGGTTTGAAACATTCATGCCTTGACTCCTTACAGCTGTGTCTGTGCCAGAGACTAATCAAAGTGCCACAGGCTAAGGATAAGTTGTATTTGAACTTGTATTTCTTATCATCTCTCATGTCTCAGCTAAACAACAAAATGATCAAATATAAAAGATCAAATATATTAGAGAAATACATCTGAGATCTTAAAGGCTGTTTCCACTTTATTCAGACTCATTCCTCTTTTGGTCATCAGGGCCATTATTCCTATCTGCAGGACAGGGCAGAGAGCTGTCTGATCACATCACTGCTCAGAAAAAATCCTACTTATCTAAACACACAACATAACAATCCTACTCAATAAGATTAATGCAACTTTACCTTAATTTGACTGTGTACACCTCAGTATCCATGTCTTTCTGTGGCAGTTGCCGCGTCTTCGTGGTTATTTGAAATGTGCTTTCGCTAACCTGCAGACATGAAGCTCACGGAGAAAGATTTGAATACAAAGATCTGTTGATGGGTGCAGCCCTACTCTCCATGTCCTCTGTCAGTCTCTAACTTTACACTTTCGTTGTTCTCTGCATCTGTGTGTGAATATTCACAGCTGCCTGCTGCACTGTTCAGAGAGCAGTGCATTTTCCCAGCTCATCCATCTGACCTTCACCTGTGCAGCAGTCTGAGAAGTCACTCCACTGACACTGACATTTTACTCTCTTCTCCTGTTTTTTTTTCCTCCACCCACCGATTCCCCCTCCCACAGCCGAAGCACCAGGACACTTTCTCTCTGGCCCCCCAGCGGCCCCTCACCACCATCAACCCCATCGGCCACTCCCTCCATCCGAACGGCGCGCCCACGCTCAAGCCTTCCCCCGTGCCACGCACCATCCAGGCCATGCCCTGGGAGCAGCGCTCCCTCTACAATCAATGAGACCCCTGGGAACCAGCCACCCCCCCTCACGTCGCGTCCACCACCGCCCCAACACACCCTCCTTCTCCTCCTCCTCCTCCTCCTCTCCAATCCTTTTGGACCCAGCATCAAGGAGGGAGGAGTTGGGACGCCCCTCCACCGCCTCACCCCTCCTTTGGAACGTTGTGTTTGGGAACGGGGAAGGGCACATTGAGAACTAGTTGAGATTGATTACTGAGTAGTTAGGTTTAAAAAAAAATGTGTTGCCTTGACCCTCATGTATGATCTATGCCATGTACTGGATATAAGTTAAAATGTCTGTCCCCTGATCTGTCCTCTCACTAAAAGTTTATCTCCCCACCCTCCTCTCCCCTTCTAGTTATGAAAATATCTATCCTTCCCATTATGAATAGTGTCTCTCCCCTCCCCACCCCCCCACCCCCTTTTCCATATGTTAAATGAAATGAAAGGCTATTTTTATCAAGAGTGTGTTCCAAACCCTGACAGATGAGGGATTCCAGGGCACCAAGTTGTCAAAGTAAATGTGACAAAATCCTCCCTTCAGTCTGATATGTTTTTGAACATAAAACCCAACTTTTCTGTCAAATGAGGCTTCTGGAAAAAGAAGGGGAAAACGTGAACGTTTTTCTTCCTATTTTTTATTATTTACATCCCCCTTCAACGTGCTCCAGAAGGAAGATTGTGTATATTGTCCGTTAGGAGGTGTCATGACTATTTCAGAAAGCCGTTTCTCTGACGTTACAGCGCCCACACCTCTCGTCTCCGAGGATCAGCAGCGAGGACCACGATGGACACAGCCCAGCTGACTGTTGTTCTGTCAAACATTTGGACTAGTACATGCCAGTTTGGCTTCTCACTGTTGTGAAGACTGAAGCCCTGCTGTTGAAAAGGACCTCAATGTTCTCCAGCCACAACCACCGACAAGGACAGTTTGGCGCGGTTACCTTCTTTTAACACACAACTGAAAACTCACTTTTTTCTAAACTTGCATCTGACTGGTGGCTTGTTGTCATTGTAGTTTTAATAATCTGTTGGCTGGGAATCAAATCTAGAAGATAACAGTACAAGTCTCCATCCCTTTTGTTCCAAATTGACTGTTAACATGTTTGTTCCTTTCACTTTAAAGCACTTTAAGACAAGTGCTGTTTAATAATTACTTTCTGTCCCCTCATCTATCTCGAGCTGTGTCGGCTGTAACGATGTAACATTGCCTTACATCAACCCCTCACACCACTCACTCACACGCATCACCAGTGACTTAGCAGCAGTACTGGGCCGGGTTTGAGCCCACAACACGGCTGCGTCTGGAAGCTACAGTGGCCAAAATACAGTATGTCTGCAGCTCTGGAACCCCCCAACCCCCACCTCAACTCCAACACACCCTCCAGTGTTGCTTTTCCTGTAGAAAACGTCATGCCTACGTCTCACTGCTCCCAGGATGGATTTTAGATAACACCTACCTGCAGGGTGTTTCAATAAGCAGCCAGCCACCGTTGGCCGGATAACTCCAAATAAACACATGAAAGATGAAGTGAATTTTCTAAATGGTCAATTTGATGAATAACAGTTTAGTCATGGATTCAGTATGTAGTTCTGTTACGTTATCTGGCTAACATGGTGTTCATTGAAATACCCACAATTCTACTGACATTGTATTATCTCTTTTTAAAGTTGTTTCTATTTTTATTCATGACATGTTTTCATTGTTGCTTTCTCTCTCCTTGTAAAGTGTCTTTGAGTATTTAGAAAAGTGCTATACAAATAAAATGTTTTATTATTATCACCATCAGTGCTGCTTTTCTTATGTAAAAGACAAGATGGTGGCTGGTGCCTGTCAGCACTACTACAGCTGTTGGGTTTTTTAAAAATATCTTTTCTAAGAACTAAAAAGATACAAGTTAAAATTTTACATAGAAATGATGAAATTAGTCTTTAGCTTAATATCTTGTTAGCTGTGTTTCCAAGGTCAAGAGTGAACTGCCAAGCTCAAAGTTTAAGCCCATTTCGACAAGTTCTAAATGTGATCAGAGGAAAGTTTAAATTCCTACATTTCTGAGTAAACTGCATGTGCCGATAAAGTGTGGTACAGCCAAAAAAATCTAGAACAAATAAGAAGGTGGATCTTAAGTGACATCCAATCCTGACTTTAGATGGAGTTCAAATCCCATGTGTTGCATGATTTTTATCTTTGTTTGCTAGCGGGGAAGAGTTTGAAAATAACCACTAGAGGGCGACACCTCCATTTGGTTATGTCAAATAGACTCTGTATAGACATAGTTGAATAAATATTCAATAATAGAATTTACACCACTGATAATTCTTTATGGAGTGACAGTTTGCTGTTGATGAAGCCGAACAATGACAACATAATCCTTTCAATTATATAACACGACCTTGTAAAGTGCAGCCAGTCATCAGGAATAACACATCTGGGCAAAAACACACACACACAAGCTCTGCCATTTGGCGAGCAACTCTTCTTATATGACATGGATGTGGCGTTTCCACCACATGTGGTCTTCCTCAGGTAAAGGTGAGTGTGTGAGTACAACAGTGTTCTATATGTATTAAGACTGCTATCAAAGTGAAAACAGATATCTGCAAAGTGATCATGATAATTTACTCATATAAAATAGTTGTTTACACGAGTATTCTTTCATATGAAGTAGATGAGCTGGTGGCAGCAGTTTTTTCCTCCAGTCCTCTTTATGGACCTGCTGAGGCTCAGGCTACATGCATGGGGACTGTGAGTGAACAGCCTCATATTCGCAGGCGGGTTGAGATCCAAACACAAAGTGAGTCTGGTAAACAAAAAGCTTCACTTTGGTCTCATCAGACCATGCAAGCTTCTTCCAGTTGATTTCAACGTCTCCCATTGACTTCTGTCAAACTGTTGCTGAGATGTCTTGTGAGAAGACTTTCATCACCACTTTCAAATAAATTGCCAGGAGGAGGAACCCTCCATATTCAAACAATATTCAGTCACATGATGAGATGCTGATAACAGATTTGAGTGATGACATAATTCTCCTACCACGTTTCCTCCAGTCTACCTGTCAGACAAACTGATGGAATCATGTGTTTGGATGCTAGTGTGCAAACTCTTTAAGACACATTTAAACTTTGTTCTTTCACTCAAGATATGAATTCCCATTTTTTTCACACATCGGTTTACTGGTTGCTCTGGATCTGTCCTGCATTGATCCTGACTGCTTCCTGAGACCTTAAAAAAAGGGAGAAACGATATTTAAGATTGAATATCATAGCTGTAATCCAGACCTCACATCCGGGGATTCAGAATGAAGTAGAAGAATAAAGTTAATTAAAAACCAGTTTAGATCAAATTCTAAAATAGTGAAACTTGTCCACGGTATAATGCCATTTTGTCCTCTGGGTGATAGGTGGACTGACCCTTAATGATCCACACTTCATGATGGGAGGGCAAGAGGACAAACACAGCTGTGAAGTTTGAAGTTATTTTACTCATTTGTTTTAAAATGTCTAAACACGGAAGTCGACTGTTTGCGTGAGAGATTGATTTGTTATAAATCCAAATCTTCAATGCGATCGATCTGATTGATCACTTTTAACCTGCTGTTATTATGAAATTGTTATTGATTGACATGACACATGGTTTCGTCTCCTACGTGTCACTCTAACGACTAACAGACTGCGTGCACGCGGCGGGAGCGCGCGTCATAATTTACCTCTTCGAGAAATGAACGAGCCGAGCCGCGCGCCTTTATCGGGCCGAATGGAGCCTTTGACGTGTTCCTCCGCGCGCGCCTCGGCCGCGGATTGAGATGAATTAATATCAGCTCGCCGGCGGAAGCAGCGTTTGATCACTGTCGACGCTGGTTATCGGTAAAAAATTGTTCACCTTTTCGATGGCCGGGCATGGTTTGAGGGCCTCTGAGGATCCATCCCGGTTTGAAACCAGCGGCCTGTTCGCTAACACATCACCCGACTAGCTCGTTTATAATGATGTCGGACGGTTAATAATGGTCTTTAATTCGTGCGTTAATTAGCGGCTGACTGCTGCGTCATCAGAAA
Source organism: Centropyge bicolor (assembly GCA_037975185.1). NCBI lineage: Eukaryota > Metazoa > Chordata > Actinopteri > Pomacanthidae > Centropyge > Centropyge bicolor. The sequence goes on along the minus strand of JBBMOC010000022.1, from coordinate 7,316,278 downwards.
TGACCACCATGTTTATTTTTGTCCGAACAAGAATCCGCTTTACTTCCCAATAGATCTCACAAATTAAATCCTAACCTTTCTAAAGAAGTAAATTCTTTTTTTTTTTTTTTTTTTTTTGCGAAAATTAGTGTTTCGGTCACACTTTTTTTTTTAGAACATAAAGAAGATAATAAGAAGGAGAGACATGAAAACAGTTTCAATAGTAAGTGTTTTAATAAGAAAAATTAACTCAGTTAAATAAATCTTTTTCCAACACATTTTCTGCAAAGTTAAACTTTATATTTTGTCACGTCTGAGTAATAACTGACGCGCCGCAGCAGGCCTCCACTTTAAGGCCCCGGCCTCCCCTAACATGCCGGACTGCAGGCCCGGCTGCAGTGGCCCGCCTCGGCCGCTTGGTGGCGGTAGTGGCCCAGACAGGAAGAGAGGACGCGCGTTTAGTTTTATTTACTATTTCATTTTCGATCTTTTACAGCAACCAGAGTAAACGGCTTATGTCGTTTCAGGCATCATTAACAAAAGATAAAGACAGGTTAAAGGAAGATTTAAACGATGAACGAAGTAATAAAAAAAAAACTTGAAGTATTAATCTAAACTAAAACATTGTTAAATACTGTTTTTATCTAATTATTTTGTCAAAGTAGTTACAAGTGTAAGCCGGAAGCTTGATCTTCGCATTTAGCTTCACAATCTTAGAGGCATGTTTGTTCCTCTACTATCCATATTTGTTCTTCCTCAGGACACTGTTTTTATTTTCTTTCTCTTTGAAATTAAATGTTAAATATCATCCATTATTAACAACCTTAAAACAAATTCATCAAAGAAAATCGAATCAAACCAACGTTTTTGTTCGTTTACTCCGAGTCTCTTGTTAAAACCTTTTTCATTTTTCACTGCTTTTCAGAGCAACACGAGGGGACATTTAAAGCCTGAAAGTCGACATTTTCTGCTGTCATCGTGGGGTTTGTTTTGTGGAGGAGCCCCCCCTCCGGACCCCCTCCCCCTCCTCTCTCTCCATTTTGTGTGCTCTGTAAAAGCAGCTCCAGTCTTCTCGCTGTCCGCCACATGAGGGATGTTGGACTATTATTTTGATCGAGCCCGTGGTCGGTGAGTCCGATTCACAAATGGTTAAACTCCCTAAAAGAATGTCTTTTTCTTTCTTCTAAAAAAAATCCGTCCATGCAGTTCATAATGGAAACATATGCAGTTTGACTGAGATCCAGGCTGCACGAGGGAATTCAGATCTTTGTTAAATGACCTGGCTTCATAATGAGGAAACCAACATTAGAAATGTAGTCTGAGATCGAGAGGAAAAAAACACATGTGAGGCATCTTGTGAGCAGGTTTCCTCACTTGATGCACAACACAGTTTATATTTGTACCAGACTGAACCAATTAATTCAATTTCTCTCCATCGACAGCTGACACTCTATTCTTTGTTAAAATGTCGGATTGTAGCTTCATTTTCCTTTCAGTTTGCTTGTTTAGATCTTCATCATGATGATGTTTGCATCAAAATATCAGTTTTAAGAATTCAGATTCACATGTAGCTGTTATCACATGTTAATAATGAAATCTCATTCTCCTGATGGTTCCTGCGGAAAATTAATCTCACTTGTATTTGAACATTTTTTACCTTGTAATGTTGCTGTTTTTGCTCTGGCTCTGTTTCACTTTAATAAAACATCCTTACTGAAAAAGTCATATTTACTCCTAAATGAATTTGGCCTTTCAATTACTTTTGATGTTGACCACGTTTGTGGACTACAAGATCTGAACTTTTGGTTGATTGATAAAGTTCTTGTTCTTCATTTGTTTTGCAAAATTGTGCTTCTTTTCTGGATCACAGTACTTCCACTTGTGTGAAATGTCTCAGCTCTGACTTTCTGTTTAACTTTAAAGGGCCTTAAACTCCACATGAAACATCTTCTCTAGAAACTTTCTCATCATCCAAACCTCATCTGCCCTGTAATATGAGAAGTCAACAATGTTTTTAAAGTGAAACATTCCACATCATTTATGCCAACAGATGTATTTTCCAGTGATAAAATGTCTGGTAACAAGTGAAACATCACCACAGTTTGATCATTGAAGTATTCTGAAAAACGAATGTGTGAAATTTGTTTCACCTCACAAATTCACAGATCTTTTCAACTTTCCAACTGATGGAAACTCATTTTAATTCATTTCATTACAGAAATCCAGCAGGTTGCATTGGTCAAATGTATTACAACAATTGCAATGGATACATTTTAGTTAGTGGTGAAAAGTAACTAAGTACATTTACTCTAGTACTTAAGCACAATTTTGTGGTACTTGAACTGTACTTTAGTATTTAAAATGTATGTTACTTCTATTCCACTACAGTTTAGGATGATATTGTAATTATTACTCCATTACATTCATCTGAGTAATGTAATTAGCAATTACTTTACAAATGAAGATTTTACATAGAGAATACACAGTATGATGAGCTTACAAAATATGTTGAACTGCATATGTTGCAGTATGACGCTATTATCATATTAATGAGTCAATAATAATCTAATGATATGATAGGGAGTATAAGAGAACACTCAAAGGGGCCTTTTACCCTAAGTATAGTATTCTGAAATTACTTCTGTACTTTTTCCTCAGTAATATTTTTAATGCAGTACTGATGTATTTCTACACTTTGGTATTTTTCACTTATACATAACTAAGAGATCAGAAGACTTTCTTCCCTGCTGGTTTCAGGAAATACATTTATGCACATTTCTATTCTCCATGCTGGTTTGTGGACTTTAATAAACACCTTTCAGCAGTATATTAACGAAGCATACTACTGAAATGATAAATCCATCAGACTCAAAACAGGATTTTTTTTCAGCCTTCTTCAGGGTCAAACAGTCAAACATGAAAGACTTCATCTGTCAAGTGAGGCTGCTTCACTCTCAGTGGTTGTGAGCACATCCTGTTTCCGTCAGCACAGGAAATGTCGCTTCCATGCAATGAGGTATTTCATTTTGTACTTTGGTTGAAAGTGAGATGTTACCAATCAGGCTATGACTAAATTAAAATAGTTTGTAACCTGCCCCACAAAGCAGATGAATAAGTGCTCAGACTCAAAGGTTTCCAGTATTCAGCCTAAATTCTTTAGGTAAAATTAGACAGCTTTTTATTCCACATGGTCCAATTTGTCTCAAGAAATAAACATGACTTTGAAATCCTTTTATTTGCATTTCTCTACAATTCATTCTGACATATTTTATGTTTTAAACTTAAGCTAGGAATTTAAACTGTATTGATGTGTATTACAACAATTTAGGCCTCAAATCTTGCATTTGAAGCAACAGATGCAGTGTTTGGGATCTTCCTCGTGAGGAACAATCTGGGTTGGTTTTGGAGGCTACAGTGTGAAACTCTTAAACAAAACCTGGGCTCGTGGAGAAAAATAAAATGACTATTTTAATGAAAAAAAATGTAGAATTCCCACTGAACCACGTTCAAATTCAGAACACTGTTAATATAATCTAACTCCAATTATTCCCATGAAAATTTATATTTATGAAATATCTGAAATGTGAAGGCCTCATTTTGTTACCGTGGATAGGAATTTGCATTTTGTGGTCTTTTTTTTTAAAGCATGAAAGTTAATTCTTGACCTTTAAATTGTAGTTTAACAAAAAGTATCCCAACTCAAGGTGCACTCACTTGAGTTTTCCAGGCATTTCTTATCATTAAGAACAAACAGCAGGGTTAAACTCACACTGTCCACTCTTGTTTTTTAATTCTTAAAAAAATGTTGATCGGTTCACTAACCATTCAACACTTACCACCTCAGAATAAGTGCGACAGAAGAAAAAAAAATCAAGCTAATTCATTCTGTAAAATTACAGTGAAACATGAATGAACAACTCTCCCCTCCTTCAGCAACATCTGTCTGGGTTCCCACTGAACGCCACACATCAGGCTGAAGGATATGATCTTGTGCCTCAGCTTCCTGTGGTAAAGAAAAAGATAAAGGTCAGTCACCCTTATCTGAATCATACATATTTTACATTAGAATATGAAATCCCTCTCAAGTGAAAATGTCTTTTATTCCTGTTTCTTCTTGATGTTTGAGCTTCACTGTATAGAACAATGGATTTGGAGAGTTTGTTTTCACATTCATCACCTTGAATCTCAACACCTGGAAGTACATGGAAGCTTTTATGACATCACTACTAGTCTGAAGCCAATCAGGGCCCAGTATACCACACTGTGTGTTGGTGAAACCTGAAACCTCCAGGTCACATACCCTGAGAATGGACTTTTCAGTGATGAAAGAAATCTTGTGTCCAGCAGTGAAACTTTGAAATGAACAATATTTGCTAAGGATTTACTTAGGAAAAAGAGCAGGTGTGATTTTTATAATCTTTAATCTGGTAATTGAATTTATTTATGTGAAAACAATATCAGCCATTAACTCGTATTCAAAGCAGAATATTTTTTATGTCTAAAAGCATGTCTGGAGAGGATCTTTGAAACTGCTTTAAATACAGAACGAATCACTTTATAACATATCCCAAAGGTGACAAAGTGTGAAAAAAATCAGCACCACTACAGACTATGAAAGCTGTTGTTGCTCCTATGGCCTGAACATTGACTTTTCTTTCATATTGTCACACTTAACCACCTTGTGGATATGTAATAAATGAATCCTGTTTTTTTATCTGGAGCACCTTCTCCATGTTTTTGACATTTTGTCCGGTGTTACTCAGGGACTGCTCTTTGTTTCTTATCATCTCTGCCATCCTGCTTGTTCAATTTTGTTTTGGTAGCGCACTAAACTGAACAATGGAATGAATCTCGTGAATTTAATAGTCGACTTTCCACATTTATTCCCAATAATATAAAATGAGGAAGAGACAGTGAGGCCTTGTATAGAACTCGATTAACCATCACATGAATCCAACAGTTATACCAAGTTCATATGAAAAGTAAATATACTACATTGTTTTTTTCATTATTCAAATTCAAGCATAAAGCAATTAGCTCGGTCTTATTTTAATATGTTGCTATAACATTCAAGTTATTCAGTTTAATAGATTTCTTCAAATTGTCCCTGAAGTTATTAAGTTATTAGTCTACTGAGAAGTTATTCGTTATAACTCACATCATTGTGCTTGTTCTAGTGTTTTCATTGATGATGTAGGTGACACTAAATCAATTTGATCTATCTAGCTAAAAATCTCAAATCTGAGCTAGATTGTCGCCAAGGGCTTAAGATAAGCCTTTATTCGTCCCACAGTTACACAGTTTGCATTTTAGTTTTCATATCCCATGTTTCCCTCTCCATACAAAGACTGGTCAGTACATAAGAAAATGAACTTGTCTTGATGTCACCATCTATGGACAGCAAAAATGTCTTGACCAAAAAACAAATCTTCATCATCATCAAGGTCCACTTACTTACTTCTTTCATGGTCACATGGGTGAACAAATAACTAAGAAGTGGTTTAAAGATAGGTACTTGATTGATCCTTTACAGAAAAAGCTCTGGGGAAAAAACCCAATTTACTTAGAAATTAGTTAAGATTTAAGAAGAAGCACATTTTGACCTTGGAAACAATCTTGCCTCAAGAATGATTTAGTAAGTATTTTGGATCCTTCAGCTGTGTCACATGATCTTGATCAGCCGATGCCATCTGAACTGAAGGTTTTTGAATGGCCATTTTTTTCTGAGCATTTCTTCTGCATCTGCTGATGAAGATTACCATCTAAGTAAAATAAGATGAAGGTTAAGAGTAGTCGCTTGTGACAGACGGACAGTATTCTGCTCAGTGTTCTTAATTGGCAATTAATGATTTCTTGTTTGAAGTCAATTTGATTTGGGTTAATCAAAAACATTTTTCTCAAGTGTAAAGACAAAGACACGCGTGAAATTATTAAAACTGGTTCACTTTGGCTCTCCACTGATTCCTGTTCACATCTGGCCAGCTTTCACTTCAAGGAAGTCATTTGTCACAACTGTTGGTTTTTAGGTTTTTCTAATAAGCATGTGCACCAGACACTTACAATAGATGTAGTAAATATTGTTGTATACTGGTATTTCTACGTTTACATTTTCAGCTCAGAATCTCCTTCAGACTGTTAGTTGACTCGCATGTCAAACAACTTCATTTTCTGGGCTGTAAACATTACAAACATCCGACAGCAAAGAGTCTGAATGTCTGACTTTATATTGCAGAGGAACAGCAGGGAGAAAAGGTAAAATGGACAGCAGTAACATGCAGGCACTAACAATGTGTGTCTGCACACTGATGGCAGATCTCATTAGCACAGCAGCACATCCTGTTTCTGCTCTTGCTGCAGCAAATGTCCATTGGAAGCATCTGAATATGTGTAATCAACACATTTGAGCAGCAGACAGGAAGTGTTCGACTGGACTGACATGCAGGTTGTTCTCTTAAACCATTTGGGAATGAGAGGCAGTTTGTGAAGGGAAAGACATGGCTGCTGTGGGGAGCATGATGTGTATATGAAACTATTGCCTGGAATCAGCTTGATTCTCATTACACTTCATTAAAAGAATGCTGATCTGAACCATAAATATTTTACAAACGTGTCTCTGAAATCATACAATATTTAGTTTAGGAAGCTCTTCATATTACATAATAAGATGCCAGTATATAAGCAGTTTGTTGAACTGGGCCTCTGCTCTACAAAGTGCATTTTACAGTCTGTATCATGTATAGAAAATGGGACTGTTCTTGTTCTGTTATGGAAAATGATGCCTGGTTCTCATTATTTGGTTTTGAACAGGAGCTTTTCTTTCTGACTGTAAGTGACTCTTCCTGCCTCAGCAGCCTCATCATTACAATACAGGCTGTCTAATGAGGACTCTTCCTCTCTGTCTTGTTTGTTTCTGCAGGAAGGCATTGAAGTTACAGGAGATGTTGTCTACCTGCAGGCTCCGGAAGAGGAGCACTCTGCCACGGAGGGAAAATCTGGATTGAGATTTGTCACCCAGTTAAAGCATTGAGGTGCTCTGTAGACGTGAAGACATGTCTGTTTGTGGCACACTGTGGCACCAGTCAACACTTTGGCCTCTTTGACCTGATCAGTGGGTCAGAAGGCCCTCTGATGTAAAAATGGCCTCACCACTAAAAACTTAAGACACCACCAGCTAGAACTCTTCTCCTCCATCACCAGGCTGCTGTGACTCTGACACTTCTGCTTATCCTGTCAGGGGTCTTGAAATGAAAGATATGGTTGGTGTTACTCCATATTTTTCTTTTTCTCAACACATCTCAGTGTCAACAAAGACCAAAACCAACAAGATGTCAGCCCGTTTCTCACCACTTCCTTATCCTGTGTGTGGCTCTGAGCTCCAAAGTGAGCACCACAGACTGGGTTATTCAGCTTGGTTCCTACTGATCAGGTACATCTTTAAAAAACACCTCACAAAGTTTCATTGCACACTGCAGTTCTTTTTTGTCAAAAGCTAAAGCTCGTCAGACAAGAAGAAATAGTGCATTTGGTGGGGACTGTTTTCAGTGGCAAATGAACCTGTATTTGGGGCAGCAGGACAGTTTATGTGGGACTGAGTCAAAAAACAAAAACAAAACAAAGAGTGTGTGTTCATAGTAATAAAGGAATATGTCACCCAGTGTGACAGTGAGGCTCACTGATTTGTTTTTAATAGTTTTTGAACAACAATGTGGCACAAAGGAAGAAGATATATCAGACTTTGGATACACACAATACTTGTTAGTAGGACACATTCAGTGTGAGTTTAGGTCTTTTCAAGGAATTTGATGAGAAAATGAAAATTATAGAATATCACCACTTAAAGGCGTAAAATCTTCACAGACAGATGAATGTACGAATTGTACTACTATGAATTTTACTTGTTGTGTATACTTTTTAAAATCCACTTTCTACTAGTCATATATACCTTTTGTATATACTTTTAAAAAAATATTTATATACTTAATACTTTTATCCTTTTGTATTCTTGTGCTTCTTCCGAATTTCCCCTCTGGGGTATCAATAAAGAATGATCTTATCTTATGTTCTTTGGGTAGTCCGAGTCCTCTAATCTTTCAATGAGAAGTTTCTCATAACTGTAATGCTCTGAATGGCTTTCAAACTTACCCTACATTCCCCTGATGGACATGTGATTTCATTATGTTGCTTAACTGGTAGTCCAGATAATATGGTCAGGATGGGTAATGACCACCAGCAAACATACCAATATCCATAAGATTTCTAGGTGTGTTTTACGAGCCAGTATGTGGAGTGTGATTCCATCTGAAACGCCTGGTTGGACGGAATGGTCAGCGTCTCTTATTTCACTTTTTTTGTTTATCTCTTTCACAAAAAGCTGTAGGAAGTCACCAGTTGGAATGTCTGTGCACGACCTCTTCTCTGCATTAAAATATGGTAAAAAGGCAGAACTATCATATGTGAACTCAAAGGTTGACAGTGTAAATTTGAGTTTTTGTGTTGAAGTGTTTCTGCTGGTGTGCAGCGCCATGGGAAAGTAGAGTGAAGGTCATACAGTCATAGAAAAGCATTATTGCGACATCACTTCAAAGATACAAGTTTTTGTTCAGTAATACAACAATACATGTGCAGCACAGGGATCTAAGGATGAGGACAGACGACAAAAGAAGACAAAGATGAACATTAAGTCATTTGCATTTCCCAAGGCAGTGTGTCTCCTCCTTCTGCATTCCCGCTCAATTCACCCTGTTTCTCCACAGCCTTTGACCTATCCACCCCTCCCCCAAAACACACACACACAAACACAGGAGAAGGCTGTTGACAGGGTCTTATGATACCATTGAAGCCATGTTTAGGAAGTGAAGGAGTGCAAAAAAAGTCATTTCCTGATTTGTCTACCTCCAGTGAGTGTGGAGGAAGAATATAGAAGTATAATATATAAGTACAAATTGGAATATTTACAAATTTACTGGAGTAGTTTTATTTTATGCTACTTTATGTCTTCACTACATATTAGATGTAAGTATTGGACTTTTCACTTCTGGAACTTAAGTTATGTTTCACTTTACTGAGTAAGATTAACACAAACATAGTACACTATAGATATACACTAGCACAGTATAACATTATATAAGAAAGTTAAAATCTGTAGAGCTGCATTGATTTGTGTATTCATTGATTAGTTGATGAACAGAAAATTAATCAGCAGCTTTTTATGCCTAACATTTGAGGGTTCTAGCTGCTTAAATGTGAGGATTAGCCTCTTTTCGTTGATAAACATTATATTGTGATAGTTGACTATCTTTGGGTTTACAAAACAATTTAAGACATTTTAAGACATCACCTTGGGCTCTAGGGAACCACGACAGCCACATTTCACTGTTAGTTTTTATATTTTAGTTGCAGCCTGAAAATAAAATCTCCACCTCAACCAATTCCACCATTAAAAAGCTAATTATGGAAACATTCATCAGTAAAAATGACCCATAAATATAATAGTCACTCACACTCATTGCATTTCACCACTGTATATTTACAGTATCACAGGTCTGATTGTGAACATGTGATTCAATCACACTCAGCCAATACACATGTTAATGTGGATACAAAGAGTCATTTAGACCATAGACTGTAAATTTAAAATTAAAAAATGAAGCATTTCCATTCTAGCCAATATAAGACAAGATACAAACAATTTAGTTTTCAATATTCTCAAAGATTATATACAATAGAGAAAAGGAAGGAACAGGCAAAGACAACAACAAAGACAGGTTTTCGAGGAGAGGAACTTTTGTTGGGGGTTGAAGCAAAGATAAGGGGGGAGGAATTTACAGGTGCCAACAGAGGAGGGGATGAGAACTGAGGGAGGAGGGAAAACTTTCACGAGGAAGTGATTTGTTTGGGATCACAGAATATGGACAATGACTGAGTGGCCATTGAAAGTCAGTCCTGTGGCCAAGAATTGTAGCACCTCCTCACAACCTCCAAACTTTAAAACTACAATTTGCATCCTCATTGTTGCCTCCATGGGAAACCTGTTTTCCTGGCATCAGAATGAACAACAGTGCCACAAACGTCACCTATAACTTATACTATGAGGCTTCCACAGAACCTGCTGGTCTTGATGAATAATGTTCACTGGTCACCAATGATGGTGAATTTGTTCATCAGTCCCTGAATTAAAAAAATATTGAGAGAGAAGGCAACGACTACTGTATTAATTAACTAATTAAGTAACTGGTGTTAGTGAGTAGAATTAGAATCACACACTAAGTTTGAAATAACAAAAGACACTTTGTGGAAAAAAAAGAAGAAGAATAAATAGCACATATACAAACATGCTGGAAAAAAAATTAACCAAACTAATGCCAATACAATTTCAAATGTATGTAACTAAAGTTCAAATGATAGAGAATGTGTTCAAAATAGTTATAGCGTTTAGTTTCTAATCTTAATTCCAGTTTAAATGTAGTGAACAGATGTAATGTGTTTTTGCTACAACACTTTAGAAAGGTCACTCATACTCCTTTTGTTCCAAAGCCCTCAAAATACATACATCCTATGTGGTTATTTGACCCTTGGAAACCCTAACTTCTGACCTCATCAGTTCCCCTGTGATCAGTGTGTGTGTGTGTGTGTGTGTGTGTGTGTGTGTGTGTGTGTGTGTGTGTGTGTGTGTGTGCAGAGAAAAAAAGACAGAAATGGGGGTTGGGAAGAGGGGTCCAAACCATCTCAGCACAAGGGAAAAGGAGCACTTTATAAATCTATATATATAGATTCAAGAAGTTTTTTTTCTTGAATCTATACATTTACAGGCCATTTATTGTGTTTGTGGTTTATGGCTCATGTATGTGTTCTGGTAAACTGTGAACTTGTTAAAATGGTTAAAGCTTTTACTAAAGAAACTGAACTGAATCTGTGGCAGCTTTAGAGCAATACCAGGGAATCAAAACTCTGGTGCTCTGAAGTGAAGATTCAAGTTGAATGTATTAAGGCACTACCATTAAAAGATAATAAGCTATAGTGAACCATCCTGAAGCTGTGATTACTGCATAATTACAGTACTCCTAAATACAGTGTTTCTATTCTTCTCCATACTACTCCTCAGGCTATTTAATCTAATAAATATATTGCTTTGACTAAGCTGTGCCATGCCTATGGTTTCAATGTTGGATATGATAATTAGATTAATAATATAAAATATAAATTATTGTATAGTAGATGTTGACTCCATATATTGATTTTATTCTGCTGTCACAAACAGAGTATACTTTTACACATTCAGACTAATATTTGAGCCTCTACTAAATCAGACCACTAAATTTATATATAAAAATTTACTGAACTCAAGAGGTGGTTTATTTGTAAAACATAATAGATAGTTGCGAGATTGAGTACATGAGTTGTGTTGACACCGTTTAATCACAGGCACATATGGACGCACCAGCGGATTTCTTCAGATAGAAAACAAGGCTGTGCTTTTCATAATAAAATGCCCTGGTGTGTAAATGTCAGCCATGATGAGGCAACGCTTACTGTACACCCAGTGCAAGGGTTTGGATCCATTTTGTGCACAGGAGCCATTTTCTAACCAGGCGACCGCACCACGGTGCCACGTTGCCTCCGCACGGCTACAAAGTCTGAACGATGGCAAACATGGCGGAAAGAAGCTTTAAAAACCAAAAGTGCACGCTGGTTGAAATTCATACCAAAACATGGAGGCACTGCCGGACACACACAGTGTGAACCAGAGCCAGGCTCTACATGTGTGTAGGGGGGAGAGGCAGGCCTGTGCCTCAGCCACTGCCTCCATTTTGAGAACCTACGCAGAGGGGCGCGCGCTGTGTGTGGCGCTGTAGCCAAGCGACTGCGCCATTTCCTCTGCGCCCTGCTCACTCAAGTATGATAACACAGAGGCTAGCTCGGACGCTGCTCAAGTATTTTAAACCAGGTTGGAAGCCTCGCTAATCAAGTGCAGCCTCGACAATTTCATAAAGTGTGTTAAAGCAGAGGGGCGGTGCGGTGACGGAGCTGATCCCCGCCTTGCTCCACCATGCTGGACACTGTTGTTCCGCTGCCCTGTCGGCTACATTGTTCCTGCTAATGGGGCTGTGGGTGTAGGCAACAGTGGAGCAAAGTGAGTGGAGGCTCTGTGCGGGCTCCAGTTGCAGGAGGCTGCCCGCATGGCCCCTGAGGCAAAGTGGGGCCCTTTTGTTCCTGCGGTCCACCATAGGTCATTTATGTAACATCATGACGACTAACTTCTTCACCATGTACATGCAGAGGGTGGAGGCGACAGTGGGGTGGGGGTGCTAGGCTATAGAATTAGCAGGCGGTGCCCTGTTATTTAAATGGGGGCGTTTTTGTTCCACCTAGGCCTTCAGCGGCTCCATGCACAGGGTGTGGGCCGAAGTCAGTTATGGCAATAAAACTACGTAAACAGTGTCCGCGCTTAGCTTTTAGCTTACGCTGCTGTATGGTGGAAGAAGTCTAGTCTCTGTATATAGGCTAATCTTTGCCCGCACGCATGTGTCGTGTTGCATAAAAGCCCCTGTACGGCGCACAAACCGCTCCGCGCACATGTACAGTAAAGACCGGAGCGCGTGCACAATCACGGAATCAGGGGGTCTCGGTTTGCGCGCGCGAGCACGTGCACATGCACACACACGCGCTCATCTGGTGAATACCCCAGGATGAGAAGGGGGATGCCCCCTCCCCCTTCCTCCTCTCTCTAACCTACTCCAAATAGACCACGTGGTTTCCTCTTTGCAAACAAAAAAAAGAAAAAAACGTGAATCGGAGTCGGCGGAGGGGCGGCGTCGACCCTCTGCCGGCAGCAGGCGGATCGCCGAGAGAGGGAAGGGTAGAAAACTGGAGAGAGAGAGGCGGAGAGAGAGGAAAACATTTTTCCCGATCTGATCCCGCCATAGTTTCCCCCCCACTCTTCCACCACAGACCCATCACCAAATCCACCCAGTACAACCCACCTCCTCCACAGTGCGATACAGAGGCTGCTTGATTCGTCTGCCGGGGCCGGCTGCAAGTCAAGGATCTCATTTCTTCTCCTGCTCTACTTTCTATTCTACTGGATTTAAATTCATCGCTATCATCTGTTTTTACACTTTTTTAGAAAATCGCTATTTTTAATTTTACTTTACTGCCGAGAATTAATTAGCATTCTTTTTTAAAACCTTAGATATTCTTACCCTCCAGCGTGATTTCCACTTTCAGTCAGTGTGGACAGTGTGACAATATCTTGTTGCGCTATTATTAGCAAATTCAGGAGAGGAACTTTTTTTTTTAGCTGGGCTTCAATTTTAGTTATTCCGGGCTTTGTTTTTTTTATTTTTGACTTGGAAAAACATTTTTTCCACCATGCACAAGCTATACATTGGGAATCTAGGCGACAGCGTGACTGCCGAGGATTTAGGAAAAACCTTTGACGACCACAAGATCCCGTACTCCGGACAGTTTCTCATGAAAACCGGCTATGCGTTTGTGGACTGTCCGGACGACCAGTGGGCCATAAAGGCCATCGAGGTGATTAATGGTGAGTTAAGGTGGACTACTGACCGCCAAACACCCCCTTCCACCTTTAGTTTCATTCATTCTAAAGGGAAGCGGTGGACGCCGGTGTAGCTCCCCGGCTGCATGCCCACCTCCGCCGGTGTACCCCGGTTTCACTTTCCGTCCACCTGCTATGGGAACAAGCGAGATAAAAAACACAATCACACAATTATTTTATTGATGCTAGCTTAATGGCGTGTGGAGAGCTATACGCCCTGGGGAGCCATTCAACTTTTGCAGGGGGGAGGGACACACGAAGGCTAGTACACACATAAAGCTATTCCGTAAAACACCACACAACACAATAATGCTATTTATAACAAGTTATTCGTTCAGTCATTTGCAATCCACTGATGGTCCTAGCTTGTGTACTTCAGGCTAATATCTGCATGTGAGTGGCATTTTGATGTGTTGCACGCCTAGCATTGGACTGTGGTATAGTATGAAGCCTCCCCTCCCCCTTTAAGCCGGCAGTCCACTATGACAAAGATAGAAGAAAAAAAAACATCTTACCCTATGTACTTACCAAAACAGGCCACACGCCACCACCAATCCAAAAATATCACCGTTATTGTTGAGGCTTGATTCGCCGCTTTGGAAGCCGTATTTCTTATTTCCTCCATATGTACCGTTAGAAGGCAAGGTCGCCATGCCTGTCAGCTCCCTCTGCTTCTTCTTCTACACGAAGAAGCACCAAAAACTCCCAGGACTGCCCTTTTATATACTCTTCTAAAAGACACGCCAGCAGACCCAGAGGAATAAAGTAATCATACTCTTATGGCTGCCATATTGCATCTCTGAGGGTTTGACTGGCTCATTATGGGGCAGAGGTGACGTGCCTGCACACACTTGTTCAGGACTCTTTTTTTACACCATGTTTGGGCCTTGTGAATATATCCACCTCTAACCTTCTCCTCACTTTGCTTTATTTCCATTTTGTCTCTCTGCTAAGCTGCAGGTTTTAAAAAAAGTTAGCTGCAAGGAGTCCACTTTCGTTATGGACCCTAAATACAGCATATTCCCTCACAGGCCTGTAGTAGCTAGTAAACAGTTAGCATGTAGCCACAGTGTGTTCTGAATCCCCGTGTTTTATTTTCTTTTCCCAGGTGAAACTATTCAGGGGCAACGTATCGAGATCGAGCACTCCATCCCCAAGAGGCACAGGTACTAAACAGCACCGTATCCCCTCCCCCTTCTCTAAACCCCCTTTCATGTGTTGCATCACCTTGCCCAGGCCTTTTCTTTCATGGACTCATATCTGAGTACTTCACTTGCATTGCAATATGTGGAACTCAAACTGGAAATGTGACCATGTGTCTGGGTGTTGAAAGCCTTTTGGTGGTTGTGCTAGTTTGCTGGTGGTTTCTGGTGTGACTGTGTGGAGCCTCAACTTTGTCGACCATTGCTGTGAGGCTGAACTGGTGACAGCTAGCTCCAGCTGCCTGCCGTGCTGGGCTCATGGAGTTGGGCTTTGCTCTACGTTCGAATATACTGCTGTTGGTTGGGTGAATGCTGTAAACACGTAGAGATAATATTGTTTGCAAAGTCATCACAGAGGGCTTGAAGCACGTCCTATAGCCTGGCAGGCTGCAGGCCTTTCATCCAACTACACTTTTTATTTGTTGAACAGGATTGTGAAATACACTGAGAAATATAGTTTGAAAAAATGTGTGTCGTCTGGTTGTTTCATTCTTATGTTCGGCAACTTTTTAAAGTCCGAGTTTTAATGGCATTAATGGCCCGTTAATTACGTACACTTTATTTGCATGCACGTGGATTTAGCTAGATTAATATAGTTCACTGTATGTGTACGTGGATCACATTCATATCTGGATGCAAATCATTTTTAAAAATTCGTTGTGAAGGATTCACATCAAATGCAGTCTGATAATTATTTTATTTTTGTTATGTGAAATATTTCCAAACTCAACGTAAATGCGGAAGTTCATGCCATTTAACGGGGTTCTGATTGTTTCAAAATTCTGATTAAATTGAGCACCAACCTTTTGTAAAATCTCATGCTTTTCTTGTAAAAAAAACTCAGCTGTGTACTTTGAGTTTTTATGGCTACTAATTGTATTTTTTAAATATAATTTTGAGCTCTTTTGTTTTTGTAGCTAGCTGTGAAATTAAAATATCACAGTGGTGTAAATATTTACCCGTTTTTTTCAAAAAAAAAGCCATTTGATTTATTGTGTTTCCAAAGTATTTAATAGGAAAAAAAAAAACAAAAAACCTGTAGATCAGACTTTCGACTGTGGCTCAGAAAGGATAAACTGGGGTCCACTGTAGATCATCTGCTCTGTGATGGAAGCCACACTTGACCTGCTTTTAACACTGTTATGGAATTCGCCTATAGATCATCATTCATGGCTGTAACCTTTGGCACAGATAAGAGGTGAGCAGTGAGCACAGTTCTCCATGTTCCGCCATTTGCCTACACGTGTGTGTGTTACAAGATCAAAAACACCAGTGAACGGTGATTTCCTCCTATTCTTTCATTATTATTTTTAAATAAATACTAACATTTAGTGCAATCAGTAGCTGTGTGATTTTGCGCAAATGAGGCCATATTTTAGAGTTGGAGCAGTTTTTTGTGAGCGCGCCTCGCGCCCGCTGCGCAACATGGCTGTGGTGTGGTGTTTCTGCAGGTGAATGGCGTTGAGACAGTGGAGCTCAGTTATTGTCCAGCAGTAGAAACAGGTCACTCGCCATGCTCAGAGAACCAACATGGCAGCAGGCTGTAATTTCTCCTAATCTCCCAGCGGGTCGGTAAATTATTCTGATGGCGCTGTGTTTGTGCGCACAGTGTCCCACGCCTTCTCTGTGATAACCTTGAAGAGCCATAATGATAAAGATGATTTGCGAGAACGGGGGCCACCGTGGGCGAGCAGAGGCCTTCCGTGGATCCACGACACGTGGTGAGTCCACGCAGAGTGGAGTCACACCACGTCAGGCGGCGAGGGCAAAATGGCGAAGCTGTGAATGAATCACTGGACAGGCTGCTCCTCCTTTCTTCTAGTTCCGGGTCTCCTCAGCGCCCGGCTCACCCTGTAGTAGCACAAATGGCCCACTTCGTGTGTGTGTGTGTAGTTGTGTGTTTTCAAGATAGAAGTGAATGCAGCACGAGTGGATTAATACAAACCAATTTTTGGAAGCCCCATCATAAAATGGCTGTTCATATATACTCAGCCAGCTAGAGCCCAATTATCCAAATTATGTCTCAAATTATTGCACTTAAATATTAATGTCAAACATCTGTGAGCTACAGTATCTGCACACGCCTGTGTTGTGTTGAGTTCACAAAAAATACTAAATAATTGTGCAAGTGCTTAAAATATCCTGGCTGTAAAAAAACAGTACTGTATTTCATTAATGGACATGTGTGCTTTTACGTAAAATAAATAAGCTAAAATAATTAATAGTTGTATGTTATTTTCCTATACACTTCTCGACAAGCTGCTCCTGTTTCATATCATTTAAATCTCCCCTCTCAATCTGACTGTAGTCTCTCAAGTCAGCATGTGTGTGTGTCTATGTGTGCATGTATGTCTTTCATAAAGTCATGGTATTTGTTTAAAAGACATCACTCATGTTATATCTGTGCTTAAAGTTGCTCTGCTGCAGTTTTTCCCTGACATGGAACCTCAGTGGAGGTGTGTTTCTGTGTGGGAGGGGCTGCTATTCACAGGGAACAAACCCTTTATTTAAAGGGGGGAGGGGGCTGTCCTGTAAGGGGAAGTTCTATGGTTCAATTCCTTCTTTCTATTCTATAAGTGTTTGTGCTGAACTCCTTATAGGCTGCAGGGGGCGCCGCCCATGGCTGCCCCTGACCCCTGACCATATTGCGACATGTTAGCTGTGTGTCTGTGTGTATCAAAAACGACTGCTGTGAGATGGGGATGGAAGGGTTTTAAATTTCAGAGCCATAATATTCATCATGAAGTTGATTGAAATGTGTGTCAAGCTGAGGTCAGCAAGAGTGGTAGAGGAGGAGAGGGAAGAGCTGGGAGGGGTGCAGGAGTTGGGGGCTGAATTCAGGGTGTGTGTGTGTGTCTGTGTGGGGGTGGGGGAGTTGTTCAGAGGGAACAAGCCATCCTCTCTGGAGAGAAAAAATGTATAGAATGCCTGTAGTGAGTGAGTGTAAAGTGAACCTACAACAGCCGTAAGACCCACCAAAAATCATTGAAACCCTCCACTTCTTAAGAGTGTAAATGACTGGAGGGAACAGACAAACAAAGCTGGCTGCAAACTAGCAAGCTAAAGAGCATGTGCAATTTTTCATTTAGTAAAAAATGGGAAAGTCTGATCCAGTCTGTAAAAACACATTTTGTTGCAGTTACATAGCACACTAAACCCCCTTAATTTTAATTTAGATTTATTTAAGGGTTAGATAGGATGGGGGGAGGCAAAATAAAATAATTGCATCTTTATATTATAAATATAACACACCAAACACACACAGAAAATACTTTATTTAGATAAGTTGATAAAAAAAAAATCCCATAATCAATTTGCAGAGCTTTCTTTAGAATCATTTGACTTTTTTCATTTCCAAACCCCGCCCTCCCTTCCAACTCTAGTAATATTTCCACAGTTCGGTCTATGTTTGCATATGCACTCACTCTATGGTCTTGGTATGTGTGTACACTGCAAAGGGGTACGTCGTGAAAAGGGAATTTATACCAGCAGTTGAATATGACAAGGTTTGACCTGTGACATGGAATTTAGTCATTACCTTTTGCCGGTAGCATTCTCTAAAAATCAAAACTGGCATATCTGCTTTCGGAATATGGGAGATTTTTGACCACCCCCAATTTGTTTTACAATACCATCTGTTATTTTGTTGCCCATGTTTCCCCCTGACCTGTTGTTGTTATTTCCATCAGTTGGACTGATGATGTAAAGATAACTCAATTCTATGCTACATGGAAAGAAATCAAGAACAAGGTTTTACTTACACTGTTGCTGCACTAAAACAATGCAGTGCCCTAAAACTAGTGATTGCCGTTTTCTGTAAATGCTAAACTTATAATCTTCCTCATATATGTACCTGTAGCTCTGTACCTTTTTAGGTAAATGGGTAAAGATTGTTGTGATATGGCCTGACCAATAATGGTTATATACACACACTGACATAATAAAGAGTAAGAGAAAGCAGCTGGCCAGTAGCTGGACTGGGCAGCTTTCAGGTAGCCTAGATTAGTTGTAATGTTCTAACACACACAGTTGATTTACACACACTTTGTTTTATCAGCTTGGTACATCATGACCTTTTCATTATTTAATGTTAGAATTTCTTATAAGAATATTTTGAATGGATGCCATTTCCCAGTACACTACATAAAATAATGTGTTATTTCAATTTTTTCTGCTGGATATCTGTGATAGGTGCTGACTCGACTGTTCACACAGCAGTGGCCTCCCAAATTCCAAATACATCTATTTGTGTTCATATAACTGGAGGTCTAACAGAGAGTTCAATTCACATCAGTAGAGGATAACATGCTGTATGTGTTTGGAAAAATAAATGAAATATATTAGTCCGGGAGTAGCTCATATACTGTATAAAACATGAAGTATTCCACACTTTTGGTGCCTAGTTTGTGAGGAAAGTGAAGTGTTACTTTAATACTTCTGTACATGTTGCCTCTTAATAACATCAGAAAAAAATTCAAGTAAAATAAATGTGGGACCTCAAACAATGAGGAAGTAAAGCCAATTGCCCCAACACACAAGGGTCAGGGAGGAAGTACTGTGTATTTAATTTTGCATGTAGAGAAAGCAGAATCTGCTGTGAGTACACCATAATATAGCCTTACATTACAAACATTAGTAATGACATGATTGACAGTTAAGTATTTGGAGCTTGATTTTTGATCTTGATATATGGGAAAATATTTTGACTGGCAAACTGTATGAGAGTGTATGGTGCCCCCCCCCCCTCGTCCATACTGCTAGAAAACAGTAGTCTTTGTCTCCATGTTTGATTTATAGAATACAGTCTCCCTTATTTGTTGTAAAACAGTACCGGGCTCATTTGCAAATCACCTTCCCTCCCCCTGATTTATTAGCTATAACTTTTAGTGCAGCCAGAGCTCATCTTGCCCTCAGTTTGGATTTCATTGTTAAGATTATTTGCTGCATCGGTTCCTCCAGTAGTCCCTCAACACCTTCTGGTGTGGAAGGACAGACGTGGCTGCCATCAGTGCAGTGGAGCTGATTCTTGTTCAGGCGCTACAGTCAGAAGATGTGTTTTTTTTCCCAACAATATGACAAACATTTAAAACCAACTAATGTATTTTTTTTGCTTTGGAGCTTGATAAGACATAACACAGGGAACGTTGGATTACTGAAACAAAAGAACACATTTCCTGTTGAATTGAATATTTTCTCATCTCAAACCCAAAGAAAACTGTGCGGGTGTCTGACATCTTTAGTTGCCTTAAGTAGCCAATTCTCAATTGTGTTAATCCTCACGTGTTCCACTTATCATTCCTCGTGTGATCAGACAAAAACCTGTTTTATTGAAAACAATAAACAATAAATAAATATATAATATAAAGTGTGTGTGTGAGAGAGAGAGACTTCAAAAGACAGAATTTGATCTGGTCCCTCTCATCTCGTTCTTGTCACATATAGCCAAATAATGTACAGATTAAAAGAGGTTTATTTTTCTCTGAAGCCCCCCCAACCTCACTTCCCAATCAGTCTATCAGTCAATCAATCAAAGACCATCACAATTCGAAGCAACGCCGCTTGGTTCTGTGAGTCATTCCTTCTGTAATCCTTCCGTCATTTCCAGTCCAATAGATTCTGTCACATTCATGTAGACACACCGTTCTCAGATCGTCTCTGTCCGGCCACTGTTCTGTCCATTTCTATTACACGTAATTTTGGTTTTAACTCTGAAGTTGAGAGATATTTTTGCCTTATAATTTTTGTCAGTAGCAACGGATTTGAGGAATTAGTATCGGCCAGAATGTAAATCCAGCCAGTTTGTTGCTGTTCTCCAGTTTTGTGTTATGTGCTAGTGGAGCTTTAAAAAGTGGGGCATGTCAACATTGACTGTCATCAGGATCCTTCTTGATTTTTATTTTTTTCTGCTTTTATAATGAGCGTGCTTTGATGAGGCAAACTATCAAACAAAAAGAAACATAGACGGAACAGATGAAGATCCCAGTTTTCCAAATAACACTACAGCCTAACAGTTTACAGTTTTAATCAGTTGGGAATATCCGCTCTAAACCTCATATTCTTGTATAATCATATTACATATGGTATTTTGTTTCTGCTTTTTCAAACAATAGAGTCAGGCTACAGTTGATCTATCTTACACTAAATGAAATATTCAAACCCAGAATGTCATTTTACAGTTGCACCATCACAGCAAATGGACAATTCTTCATATGGGCTTTTTTTTTTTTTTTTTAATTTCCCAGTAATCCAGTTTGATATATTTGGAATCTCCAAAATCCTTTCCTCTTCTGCAATAAAAAACAAGTTGTGAAAGTTAGAGCAAAGGTCAGCTGTGAATAGCCCGCAATTGGCTTGCTATCGACTCGGAGTATCCGGGATTTAATAATCTCCTCTGGACAGTTGGCATCAGTGTTCCACCTGCAGATCAGCCTGGCAAAATGTATTTAACTTTAAAGCGCTGTTCAATGCTCGACGTCATTATATGATGTATAGCTGTTGATTTTATGATAAAGACAAGTCAACACACTAGTTGTTTCCAAACGTTTGTGCCTCTAAAATGTGGTAAATCGCTGCCTTTGAGTCCTCAGCTTAGATTTAAGACTTAGTGTGGGCAAAGTGATTTTTTGTGTGTGTCTTCTTAGATAGTTTAATTTTCAGGATTTTCAGAGCTCCCCAAAGAGGTCAAAGTTCACAACATATCACGAGAATAGTAGAAGTTAGAGGAAAGTCAGAAAAAAGCAGAATTTTGTATAAGACATATATTGCATTATTATTTGTTCCCATTAATCATCCGACACCCTCCAGTTGTCTTGGCACTCGCAGGGAGTTCCACTACAATAAAAACCTCTTTTAAAATTTGATTATATCATTATATATGTATTATGTTATATATCTGGTGATGTTTTCTCTGTATTTATAGCTTAAAGTTCTTGGTCAGCTTTAATCAGATTGGCTTGGTTTGGTCAGGGGAAGGTTAAACAGGTCAGGTTGAGATCAATTGAAATGTTCAGTGTAGCAGTAAGATGTAAGTTCTGAGCTGTGCGTAATGGCCAAGGTGGGACTGGGGTAGGTAGGTCAACAGCGGCTCAAGATGGTGTAAAGCTGTTCTGTCAGTGATCCTGTGTCTGCCAACCTCCACGCCCACACCAGGAGAGAAATACTTCCTGTTTGTTGTCACACACCCTTAAGGAAGTGTATTTGCTTTTGCCCAAGAGAGCCTCCATGTTTCAGTATTGTGCAGGATAGGTTTGAAAGACTGTGTTCAGTGAAGAACAAAGCTTTACTGATGATGCACCTGCTGGTGTTATGCTCACTTCTTGTTCTCATACGGACGCTTTGTTTGACTTGACAAAAAACAAGAAATGGTGACCTGAAGTTTGCGGCCGTCCAAAAGTGCATGCGAAATGGCCAAGAGAGCATGTCAGATTCAATGAGTTTCTCATTTTCAGACACTTCTGGGCCTCTTCACATTATCTATACAGCAATGTGGCTCAATGCAGCATCGCTGTTACTCTTCTATTTCCATTATTTACATTCCATTCAAATCAATTCAGACTTACTTTTTGTCTCTTTTGAATGTGGGGTTCAAATACAAAGCTTGCTATTTTGTATTTTAGAAATTTCCAACACCTACTGACAGAGGCCCCGCCCACCTCCGACATAACCCCAATCAAGACATTTGTCTGGTGTTAATTCAGATCCATATAGCAGCTTAACTATACTTTATGTATCACACTTTGTAAGTGCCGATGCAAATGTACAGCTAGTCTAATTGATATCAGGAAATTCCTCTAAATGGGCATTTATTGTGCTAATAAATGCTGCAGGGTCCTCTGTGTGACCCAGTGGTGCCACCATCAGTGCCTCTGTGTTGCCTTTCACATGATTTAGAACTGGTGGCTTCACTTACCTGCAACCAGAGTTTAAACAGTCTAATTGACATAAGTGGCAGTTATTCAATCATGCAAAAATTTAATTGTGTGTGACAGCAACAAGTAAACACATGACCAATGCACTGCCAGGCTATTCTGTTAATTTGCTCATTCGTTCTATGAGATTGACCCTCATTCTTCTTTTTGGTTCACATACATGCCATCCTCACTGATTCCCACTGTGCTGTTTGGAGCAGGAAGCTCAGAGTGGTCTGCATCCCTGTAGCTGTTTTCACTGTGTTGATCAAGGGCACTTCAGCAGAGAGAATCCAGGTTCAAAAGCCACAGAATCCTGTAGAGTCTCATGAAGTCCCCACTAAAGTGTTAGAACCAGACCTGGACAGCCTTGAAGGTTTTGAAGTCCCAGTATGTCTGCTCTTATTAGAGATAGTGTTGGGATTGAAAATATAAGTATAACTCCCAGGTGATGTCCAGGATCGTCCACAGCTGCCACCTGCATGATTTCATGACATCATTGTATCTTATTAATATCTGCTCTGTTATCAGAGTGCTCTCCAACTGTGCTTTGAACATACACATACTGCGACATAGTGAAGACTCTGCTCTCTATCATCACCATCTGTGCAGGAAGCATTTCTTCAAATTTCAGTCTTTAGCAATAGAAACAAGATTTTACATCACATTTGTTCATATGTGACTGAAATGACCCGGTCAGCAGTTCAGGAATATGTCCTTCTTTCCACTGAAATGAACTGGTCTGCAGTCGTGTCGTGAGAATTACATTTTTTTTCTATTTTTTCATGCTGTTTGGAATTCCTCTATCCAGTCACTGTGCCCTGAATCAGACTCTCTCATAACCTTCCCACTTTACTTTGGGTTTTTTTCTTCCCATATTTCAGTAATTTGTGGCCTTTTTAAACTAGGAGTTTCTATTCTGTTCTATTCTATTCTATATTATTCTGCAGCCATGTTCCTTATTTCCATTTCTGTACGTTATGTAAGCGTGTTGCAACTTTAAATGCACAAATGTATCATGCATGTGAGGAGCTCTATGTGTGTGTGTGTGAGTGTGTGTGTGTGTGTGTGTAGCTGGGGCTTTCACACAGCAGCACAGAGAGAGGGAGGCTCAGGGAAGAAGTAGCACGCCATGGTTAGTCTCCCTCTCCTCGCCTCTCCTCTCATGGCTGGCGAGGAGGAGGAGGAGGAAGAGTAGGAGGGGATGGTGGGCGGAGGGAGCAAGGGGGGTGCGACCAATCGTCTGGCAGCAGCACCTGCGAGCAGCGAGGGAGGCGGCTGCGCGGTGCAGAGCCGGGAGGAGCCGATAGGTCCTCCCTCCCTCCCTGCGTTACTCGCCTGCACGCATGCTCTGACTTTATCCTTCTCTCTCTCTCTCTCTCTTCATACTTTCATTCTCTCTCTTGTTTTCTTCTCTCCCTCTCTCTGGTACAGTATGTCCATTTCTTCCTCTCTCTTGTTTTCCCTCCCTTTCTCTCTCCCTCCCTTGGCATGTTGCCATGTTCTCTGCACCATTCCAGCGTTTTGGCGAGAGCCGAGAGCGAGTGATAGAAATGAAGGCAGACAGACAGATGAGGGGATCCAGTGAGAGTGGCTGCAACACACATGCATGTGTTTTAAATTTGACGTCAGCTGAACTGTATTTCTAGAGCATCTTGGACCAAGTGTTTGGGAGATAGTTGAGTTGTAATCTGATTAGACAGCCTGCTGCTGCTCTGCATGTTTGTCTAGTGGCATGTTTGTGGTCAGTGAATGCATCTCGTGGTTTAGTTTTGTGTCCTTTCATTTGCATTAAACCATCAATTGTCTCAGTGGTGAGACTGAGTGAAAAGGATGGGCTGGATTGTTTCTTTCCAGCTTTGCTTTGCTTGGATATTCTAAAGTCAGCTGTAAAACATGACATTAGTCATGGGTCAACTGCACTGCGAGAAATATGGGGCAGAATCCACGGCCCCTGTCCTGTGCACGAGTGCATCCTGAAGTTTAGGTGAAATTAAGCAGTGTGAGTTGGCCAAATCAAGTGGGTATCTTCAGCCATTGTGTACATTTTTATGTCCTGGCAGCCAGGAAGTAGCCCTCTTTCATGGCTGAGCAAGGACACACAATCTGTGGAAGCACAAGAGAGAGTTTCATCCATTAACTTACTGACTGGACTAAACATTCCCTGCTCCTCAAATGAGGACTTTTCTATGTCGCTTATGATAGTAATATGAATATTTTTGAACACTTCAACTTAGGAACTTCATTCATAATTGGTGTTTTCAAATAAATGATGTAATCAACAAATTACTCATTAAGAAAAGTAATTATTACAAATAATTAGCTTTAACGATACTGGCTTTTACGAAAAACTACTGTTTACTTAAGTACTATAAAAAAGGGCTTTCCTTAATGATTTAATGCTACTTTCTACATTATATTTCAGAGGGAAATGCTATTTTTCTAATTTTTTTCAAACCTTTATTTGACAGGTAGTTACTTTTCATATTGAAAATTTTCATTGTGATGAAAATGCCTATTACTGTATAAAAACTCAAGTTTGCTCCAGCTCAGCCAGCTGCACCATTCAAATATAAGTTTTAATGCATTAGCAATCATATAGTAAGATAACATAAGATATACCTATACCTTTATTTGTCCCACAGTGGGGAAATTTACAGTAATACCAACCTTTTCAAACGGGTGATTCTACTTATTCATAATGAATAATTTTGGCGCTTCCATACATTTCATTACTCCCTTGACAGAACTTTAGAGTGTAATTTATACACAGAACTGGGACTGTGGGGTCGAGTTAGGATGGGATTGCCTCATCTGACAAATCTGACCATTTCCCTAAAATGCCTCATGTTTTATATGTGTATCATATGATGTCTATTGCATCACTTGTGGTAATCACTGAAGTGGCTGTTCATCTTCCAGGTGTTGTCTGCTGCCTTTGTGTCTCTTTTATTTGTCACTGTGCATAGGCAACCAAACTAGATTCCCATCTGGTGATAAATTAATTAATGTAAATTTATCCAATCTAATCTGAAAAGCATTTTTTCTCTAAATAAATCTCTGTTTGCTGTTATTACATATCCAATCCCCAACAAAATTCAGTGTCACTACAGAGATGAGGAAAATACTTTTTTACTTTTTTTTACTACTAAGAACAAGAAAGAATGAGATATTTATTGTAGTAAATGTGTTTGACTCTTAGACTGTAGTTTATGTCCTTTTTCAAAATGGAAGCTAGTGTTAACATATTTATTCTGTAGTCAAATTGAAATGATCTTTCTCTAAACTTAAAACATAACGATTATACAGGAAAGTGGAGTCAGCCTGAGAAAATAGTTGTAGAAGTGTCTCTGCAGATGCTTTGCTAAGAAAATAAGCCAGATAATGTTACAGTGATGTTCTTCAGGTTTGGATGACATATGTATAACAGAAAGCCTGTGCTATAAACTGAGGGTGAAGAGCTTGAAAGACTGGGGAATTTATCAAGGAGGGAGAGTCTTTTGAAACAGCCATGTTGCATTGTGGGAAATGCAGGATCCAGTGGTTTTGGAGCTTGATCCATAACAGGGACTAGCAGTCGGGATATGTCTACCTCTGCTGCTTCAATTTTGAACTTTTTTAAAAAAAAATATTTTTTTAACACACATCTAGTGAGTTTTCCACATTGAAGAAAGTGTCTATAATCAACAGTGGCTTGATGGTAATGGATTATGAATAAAAGCTAATATAATGTTTCAATTTGAATGTTATTAAAGAATAACCTAAAATTTAGAGCTGATAGTCAACATTATCAGTGATAGCCAGAAAGAAAAGGGCAGATAGCACAACTGAATGAAAGAAAAGCTTGAGGGAAGAGTATGATGATAAAGAGCCATTATCCCAGAGCTGAAATAAGACAAAGAGTGGGTGAAAAAATGTTGAGAGAAATGACAACATAGAGGAGAAAATGAAGGAGAGGGGAAAGAGGAGATACATGAATGCCTTATGTAGGTGAAGGGGTAAGTGAGTCCTGTCTCTTTAAGAAGACCCCACAACCCCTCCCCCTCCTTCCCCTCCCCCTCCTTCCCCT
>JBBMOC010000022.1:7178819-7289175 GCA_037975185.1 Centropyge bicolor | reverse complement strand
CCTTCCCCTCCCCCTCCTTCCCCTCCCCCTCCTCCTCCGCCCCATCTTTCTGATTGTTTCTTCTCTCTGGTTCAAACCATCTGTCCTCTCTCTCTCTCCATCTCTTACTCTCCCTCTGTGTCTCTTGCTCTTGTGTTTTTTTTTCTCCCTGATTCTGGCCATCCCTCGCTCTTTTGCTCACTAAAAATAAATTGCGCACGCACACACACACACACACACACACACACACACACACACACACACACACACACACACACACACACACACACACACACACACACACACACTGTTTACATGCATGCCACACCGGCACATACATGCAGAGTGATGAGCAGAGAGGGGGGAAGAAGGAAAGACTAAGAAATGAAGAGAGAAAGAAGGAAAAGAGGAGGGAGGGGAGGGGAGGGAGGGTTGTTGGGGGGTTGGGGCCCAGGGGTCGGCTCTGCATGGTAGAAGGGGCCCCTTGCGTGTGTGTATACGTTAAGAGAATGTGTGCATGTACATGAGAGAGAGCCTCCCTGCAGCCCTGCTCCAGTCATCATCTACAGTCATGTCACCAAATGGGAGGCACTGGAAGGTGTGTGTGTGTTTTTGTGTACAATTTAGAGTTTTTAATCAGTGAAGTGTCTTTTTCTTTCAACCCTGGATTTCTGCGATCGCCCTTCCTTTTATAAATGATCAAAATGTGTTCTACTTTTACAACAGACTTTGGTTTTATGAGAGCAGATTAGTACTAGCTTCATTAGTACTTGTAGTTTTTTATGTTTTCACTGTCAATTCAAGATCAGAAGTCAGGCTCCTGTTTTGCCAATTAGTGTGTTTCAGGCAAGGTTTGCTTGTCTGGAACAATTGAAACCTTTTAATTGAACTTTCTGGAAATCCTGGAGGTTAAAAAAAAAGCAACATTTCAAAATAATAATTTGATTTGATTTTGATGAATTTGGTGATTTAAAGTAAAATCTGTCTTGCTTTTCTTAAACACACAAACACACACACACACACACACACACACACACACACACACACACACACACACACACACTATCCCATGCCTTGAAACTAAACTTGAACTAAATATGCTTTATAATTTGCTCATGTGTTTTCCCTCTTACCAGCAGTCCCCTTGAAAGGCCTAAATGTTACACCATCTTTATTGTTATATTACCATTAATATTATTTAATGTATAGAATTCTTTTACAAATCTCCTAAATGTCATTAGACAAATCCATTATATGTTGCTCTGTTATATATCCTTTTGCTCTTACAGTGCTCCATTAATGACATGACTTTTCTATATTGTGCTAATTATGTCAGGATGACTTATGTCATAATTTATGGCTTCAGAAGTAACTTCACCCACATATCTATCAAGTGGTAGGTCGTTCTCTCTAAAAATTTCCACCTCACTGGAACAAACCTGATTCAGTTTGTTAGGAGTGAAAAAATTGTGGCTTGACTGGGCTATAACCAGTTTTGCCAGTTTTATGTTAAATTAATATTATATTAATACCATCACCGACTTAACTTAGCATTTTTGTGAAAAAGACTTTTTGTATGATGAGCTATGTAAATTAGTTTTTGGTGCTGTGGAACTGGCTGAGGGAAGTTGTCAATGCTTTCCTGCTTTTAGATAAAGAATCAATTAAAAACGGAAATAAAATGAAATATTCGAGTGTCCGGTCTGAAATCCTGTAAGGGAAGAGCCTCCAGAGGAGGATAATGATTGACTGATATTTTGTTTCTGATTGGAGATTTGATAACACACTGCTCCTGACACACCTACTGTCACTTTAACCAAAGATGACATTGCTCTCTCTGCTTCATTTCCAGTTGATATCACAATAGAATGAATATCTCATGGTCATACAGAAGTATTGAAGTGAAAACAATTTATACCTATAGAGATCGAGCTTCAAGGACGGAACATTACACACTTATTGCCAATGTGATGATTGAACCTGTGACGCTGCCGTTAAAATGCCGCCCCCCTGCTCGACTCTTCATCATGCCTTGGTCAGACTGTATGACAGGACTGCATCCTGTCTTGTGATTGTGAGTCTTGGAGAGGTTGTGGTTTTCAGGCTATGTGACTGAACAGCGACGGGGGTAACACATGATGAGATCTTTCACCTGGAGTAATCCTCCCCAAGCCTGACCTGTTCCCAACATGACCAGATCTTTCAGACATATGTGAGGCATCGGTGAGCTCTTGTGGAGTGCTCTGATTGGCTCTTCGAAAAGTGATTGATTTTGTGATTGACTACCAGTTTGTGAATGCTGAGTCTCTGCATGACAGAGAAAAATCTGTACAGCGAGAATACAGGTTTTTGCGTGTGATGTTGCAATTCACAAAGAAACATTTCACCCTTTGGAGCTGATGTATTTCCTTTATTATGCATTAGCAACATACGGATATTTTAATGTAATGCTAAATGAAACAAAAGGTTCTGTCTGCAAAGTTCATTCTTTAATTCATAGTTATAGTGTGGTTAGGTTTTGGCATCTAATTAACTAGTAGCCCCTGGCAACAAGGGCATTTTGGAGTTTTTACTTATTTAGAATTGAAATGAGAGTCAGCTTGTTGCTGGTTTGTTTTTGATCTTCAGCTGCAAATATCTTCACGTACTAGATAACTTTTTGTATCCAGAAAATGTAATTGTTTAGTGTGCATCATCTCAATCTAGACGACTATACCATGCTGAGGAATGAGCAGGGAGGAAACAGGCAAAGGTGTCATCCAATTGGACATGACATAGGAAGAGGGAGCAGTTTGATTGGACTGGATGGATGAAGGGGCGGGGCTGTTGTGAAGTCAAGTGATGATTTCATTGGCTGGAGTTTTCATTTCAACTAGGATGAAGAATTTAGATTGAAAAGAAAATATTTTTTGTTGTGTTTAATGTTTAACAGCAAGGAGAATATTAAAAAAATAAAAATAGATGCTTCTTTCTGGGCAACTGTGAGACTTTCCAGTCATGGAGGACTGGGATTGCTCTATTTACTTGATTCTCATCTTCACCGGAAGGTGTTTCAGCTAAAACCCAAGACCCTGAGTCAAAGGCTTTTTCATCCTGTTTACACAGAAGACACAAAGTTTAGTTCAGCAGCTGCTGAAATCAGTAGCTTTATTAAGAACTCTGAGTGGCATATGCATAAAAAATGAGTATTTTAATTTGCTTGAGTGTTGAACAACAAAGCATACTTGTTAGAGTATGGTCATATATTGTTAATGATTTTTTTTTAAATCGAGTTTTAAGGGAGTTTGAGTTATTCAGCTCATCTCTGACACAAGCATGATTAGTTCAAGTCAGAAAAAGACTAAAACATGTGGACACCATGGAGAAAAGCTGATCATTTTCATCTCTTTAATTAAGATGACAGGATTAAAAAAAATTAGTCCTGCAATGGGGAAATTTCCCTACAGGCTGCTTCTCGTGAGGTGCCAACACGCTGAAAAAAGTCAAAACAAAAAGTTTTTTTTTGAACTAAACAGAAGCAACGTGATAGCAGACCTTTGTCATCTCTACCTTAATGAAATCTTATGAAGTGGTTTCGTATCATATAACCACTAAAAACACTACTAAAGCACAACTGTTGTTCTAGGAGATGAAAATGAAGTTGATTTTTGAATAGAGATAGTGGAAACAAATGCCTTTTATTCCTGCTTCAACATTTAGATTTTCTATTAATGTGGAGGAGTGTTCTGTATCCTGTAAAGAAAAAATGAATTTCATGTATAACAGTAGAGCAATCACAAATAGAAAAGTAACACTACTCCTCTCAAAATAATCAACGCAGAAACACCTCTGCTTTTTTCCATTTAATTACCTAGATAAACTGACTGCTGACAAATCTATTTAGTTTTCATTTACAACTCACAATCGCAGTTCCGTCTACTTCTACATCTCCAAAATGTAAGACTGTTTTTTTTTTCTTCAGAACAACAGGCCTCTTGTATACACTGTAACACAGGAGGACAAAGCTACACTTTAACACTTTTAATAACACGTTCTGAACATGACTGGACTTTACACAAAATAAACCACCATCTATAGAAATATATTATTTCATTTTGGATAAAACTTTCATCAGTGCAGTTTTGAGTTTTTTCAATGTAGAGCTAATGATGCCTTCTTAAAACCTCACCCTGCTTTTTAGAATAATTATGAAACTTACTTTCAATCCATTTCAAATAAAACAGATTTTATTTTTTATTGCTGAAAAATTAGGAAATCTAGGAAAATCCTTCTTCCTCCTTCTTTTCCTTTTAGGCTTTTATTCTTTTTATTTGTTTATTTATTATTAAATGACCTTTCGCCCTGTACCTCTCACTATGTTAGACCGAGGGTCCAACAGAGTGTAGAAGGGTGTGTGTGTGTGTGTGTGTGTGTGTGTGTGTGTGTGTGTGTGTGTGGCGAGGGCATTGCACCTTGGACCCAAATTCTTGACATTTTTTCAGCAGTCATGAAAAAGAAACTAGAGATTAAGGAGCCTATAGAGAATCCATGCTTCTGATTGGCCAGGGGGCTTACCATGCTGGGCTCTGATTGGCTGGGAGGGGTTCTATAGCTGCTCTTTCACATATAGAACTTCCTGCCTTGTCCTCTTCCTGGTTCTTCTGTGTGTGTGTGTGTGTGTGTAAGCTGTTAACTGTCAGCCTTCCAGCAGTGTGTCTGTTTGACCCAGACTGTCTTTGTTTATTTTTCCTCTTACGATCTTTATCTCTTTCGTTTCTTTAATGCTTTAGTTCCTCCATCCACTACAGATGGCGTCAACATCATCAAAAATATCTTCTTCGTCATGTTGAAATTTTCTCTGCAGTAAAACGTTTTTTTTTAGCAGAAAGAATTGATTTGTCTTTAAGAAAAATACTGATAGCTTGCACAGAATTTTTTAGTCCCATGTCACAGTTGTGTGTAACATGAGCTAGAGAAAGGGTTTATATGTGTTCATATAGTTTTATAGAACAAATAAAGATTTTGGATACTTTCTTATTTGGAAAGCATTTTGTTATGAACAAGGGTGGTTTTTAGTATTGGGGAAACAATGAATCTTTGGGTCTTTAATCAAACAAAACCTAACAAAACAAAAATCCCATCAAATAAATAGAATGCAATGAAACAAACACCAAATTAAATGTATGGGTGTGAAACTATGTCCATTCACTTTAATCAAACCAAATGGCACATTAAAATGACATTGGTCTTCATACCTCCCTTAAGAATGAGAAATGTTGACTACATTTCTGCATCTATGCTCTGCAAATCATATTTGCTTTATTTTAGAGAGGTACTGTTGTGTTCACATGTCAAACTACAAACCAGGATTTGAAATAGAAATAGATAAAGCATGCAAAAACTGTGAGACTGAGGTGTACTCTTAGACACCAAAAATCAATTCTTGCCTTAAAAACACTGCTGCGTAACTGACTGATGGTCAAATGCAGTGTATGTGTATTGGAACAGTAAATGCCTTGTTACCTGTAAATTAAAATGTAAATTTAGAGGGGCACACAGGTGATTTAGTATTGTACTTTTGTTAAGTTGAAGAACACAGATTAAAAATAAAATAAATAAATAAATCAAAAAAGTCCCAGAGACTGATATATCCTGACTTTTAGTCCCTAGCGTGGGTCAAGCTGCAGAAATGCCACAGCCTAAAATTTCTATAATGCAAATCAATCATGTCTTTTGTTGCCTTTTAAGCTCCACCCCCAAGGTCGTAACAGGGTTCTGTGATTACCGAGATCCCGCAGGACACAAAGACATCTATTCATTATTATTGAAGATATGCAGTTTCTTATCTTCCCCATCCGTTTTTTTCCCCCCCTGGATCACATGTTGTGGTGATCTTCTGCCTCATGGCTAAATGACTCCAAATGACTGCTTTGTTCAGATGTCACCGCAGAATGTTTACAATTACAAAAGAATAATTTCTTTGACACATTTTTAATGTATAAAAAATACTACCAATAAACAGAAATTAACCAAAATGATTTGTATATTGGCATCAAAATTGTTATATTAATTATGAACACATTTAGATTGTTTGCTTGTTGCCTTATGTTCCACCACAACTCAACAAGCAGCAGTGACAAGCAGCAATCTGTTAGAAAACTCTATAAAGAGATGTCCACATGTTGTTCTTTACTCAGTGACTGATGGCAAACACTGAACATGTACATGTAGTAAAGATCAGTGATGACTTCAGTCTGTGGTTAAGTGCAGGAGAATGGATTTACTTTAGTTTGAAACTACAATGAAGGGGTAACACTGAGCCCCATATTGTTCCCAATGTGTGTATGGAGAGCAATAAATTGTAGGTCTCTTTGGACAAAAGCATGAAATAGGCCTAAATGTAATTTAGCAAGATAACTCCTTGCTCACCAAAATGCCTTGACAGACTGCATGCTCCATATTTAGATAAGAAATTATGTGTGTTTTTTTTAATCCAAAATGAACATGTAGCATTTTAGGCTCCAGTATGGAGGTCTGTTTTCAGATGACTCACTGAGTCTGTCCACTCCAGCATGGTTTCACCATGACTGTCTGTCTGTCTGTCCGCGCCTCGTCTACAGCATGTTTCCACTGCTGAGAGTCTGCGTGAGCACAAGGTTCATCAGCTTCACATTTACAAGCTTTTTTTTTCACTGAGAGAAGATGGAATCTGTGCTAAGGTTTATTTATAAAGCCTTAGAAAAACATGCTTTACATATATATTACCTGAAATTATACTGAGATTATACCTGAATGTCTCCATGCTCTACACAATGATATGTTGACAATATGCTTGCATAGACTTGTAAAAGCTATCTATTCTAAACTCAGATTCAAACTTTAGGCTGGATTTATGGCTCTGTTCCAGAGTTGTGGTTTCAATCTCTTCATACAATGAGCCTCCAATTTAGACATGACACGCAACAGCCAAAGGGGAAAGAGATCAGTTCTCCACCCACAGGTGCAGGATGTAGACCAACATGCTCTGGAGCCAGACAGGCGTGGTGTGTATGTATTTTTCTGAGAAATGCTACAGTAGATGGTAGATGAGGAAATCTGAATGAAGCTGGGATAATGGCAATTATTTTTAATGGCTGGCTAATTTTAAAATGCAGTGCATATATGAATGTGCAGTGGTGTTTTCAGCAACTTTTGTCAGAATCTCTGTCCACTTTAAAATGGCCAAATCTCTTCTGCCTCCTACTGTGATCGGCAAACAACAAAAGTGTGAGTCCTATTCTAATTGGATAGACAGGTTGGTCCCTCCTGTTTTCTATGATCACCTGTACACTCTGCAGGACGACAGTAGATTAAATACAGTTCACACAGTAGTTGTTCTCACTGATGTTTTGTGTCTGTGATTTGTCTGCAGCCCAGAAATGCTACAGTGTCAGAGGTTGAGATACGTTTACATTCAGTCCCAAAGTGTGGGTCAATCTCCAAAAATGTCTTTTGTTAGCCCCCTCCCTGTAAAGGTTCACAACTCCCTGAAGTCATAACATGGGCTTATTGTTAAAAACTTTAAAATCTAAACTGAAATTGTATTTTATTATTTTCTCAAACGTCAGACCACTCCTCCAAGTCACATCAGTATACATCTGGTTTTCAGGGTCAGTCGTGCTTCTTATGACGAGTGAACTGAACTTCATGTGTACATGTTGGTGGAGTGCCCCTTTGAATGGTAACCCCCTGGTGTGATTGACTTTTTAAAAAGAGTCCTCACAGAGAGAGTTAGAGGAAACAGTTTGCACACCACAAAGCATTCTCAGATGTATCCTCAATGACTTGATACTGTGAAGCGTTTAACTTGAAAGTTTTTTACATTCAACAGGTGCTGCTGTTGTGTTACACAGTCTGACTTTTAAAGAGAGAAGTGTGCGCTCTGCCCACCCGTTACACCTCCACACATTTGGCTGATTGCTGCATAAAATGGCTGTAAATTGTTTTGGAAAGTTCCAGACCTGGTCTCACACAGCTTCATCTGACCTGACTGCGTCTGAGGCATACTGAGGCCCTCAGTGTGATTCAGTCCAGGAGGAGGCTGAAAGCTGCTTGGTAGATTTGAGCAGCCATATTGTCTCTCACAATATAAACAGTTGCTTTAATGGTGAACTCTTTTCCTCCATGGCAGGCTGTAAAACAAAGTGCTGACCACTTTACTGTTGAGCTTATTGTCTGCTTTCTCTCAACTTTCCTCCCATGATTCCTTTCTCTCTCCTCCTCCTCTTACACTGGGATTCTCAAAGAGTTAAAATGGAGGCTATGCCTGTTGGTCACATGTCTGACACAGACATGTGCTACGGCCACGCGCATACATGCGCACACATGCACATGCTCGCACACACATGCAGACATGTATGAGCGGCAGCGGGAAGAAGCCAAGGGAAAGAGCACAGAAGATGGGGTGAGATACAGAGAGAGAGAGTCCCCTCCCCCAGTGCTGTAATATGTTATACCTCCCTTTCCCTCCCACACACACACTCCCTCCGTCCTCCCCTCCCCCCTCTCCGAAGTGGGTGTGTGCAAGCCGGGGGTGTGCCATATCACATCCACTGCACTCGCTCACGTGGTCTGGAGGTGTGTGTGTGTGTGTGTGTGTGTGTGTGTGTGTGTGTGTGTGTGTGTGTGTGTGGAGGGAGGTGTCGCAGTAGTTTTACATTGTGATGTTGGGTGGGAGCCTTCTAGAAAATACTATGTGTGTGTGTGTGACAGTTTGATGGGCTCACTTAGATGAGTGGAAAATGAAAGGCCTTTCTAACAGCAGGATTCATTATTTTGGGAGGGAAAGAAACAAACGCCACCTCCTCTGACAAGATGATCGACAGCTACCAGAAATGTATTTTTAGGCCACTAAGGAACTAAAGTCCCTGACTGACAAAATGACAGCATATTTACTGACTAAATCCTCTATATTTCAGCAGGCTTGAATCATACAACTTTTTTGTTCAGAAAAGATTATAGAGAAGAGATGTCCAAGCGTATGTGAGCTGATCTTGTGTGTGTTGGTGAGCTGGCAGGGAAAAAGCTGGTGGACTCTGAAAGCAGAGCAGACAGGATATAATGGCCCAATTTTGCAGAAGAAAGGTGAAAAGCACCCTCAGTTTAGATGCTGCCGCCCCTGCTCATCTCACTGTGTCAGACCCACCAGCTGCTGGAAATAGTATTTCCTGTCACAGGTTTAAAATGTCACTGATGTTGACAAATTCACTTGTGTGCTTTTATTCTTATTTAAAATGAGATGAAGATGAGAGATTTTTATCCCCTTGAAATTTTACAACTGGCTTTGGTAATGCTGCTCCCAAAACAAACCAACTACAAATGTGAAGTTTACTTTTCATTTATTGAAATGAGTGTATTTGTTAATGAAGGAGGCTCTATCAAACAGATTCTTTTAGTTATTGTAATTTGACTTTCTAAATATTTTTTGAACAACTTTGTCTACCAGTGTCACAGTGTTAAGCCTCTGGAGTTACAATTACTGTCGAGGTAACACTTAAATTTCTACAAGTTCCTCGTCATTCTTGGCATGTTGAAAAAAGTGAAGAAAACTTGTCCTACTCAATTTGACTCAATGATTTCGATTGATGGTGTAATCTGTACAGCACACACAATTGAATGCAAAATCAGGCTTGTGCATAAAATGTGAAACAAGGGGAAGAAAGTATTATACATTAAATTTAATTTAAACCTTATTTAAAGTCCTAATAAACTATTAGCACTATTCAAAAATGATGTAGTGCAGAGTTTGTTTCCACATTCGTCTGCTGAAGGGGGAAAGTTTATGAACATGATTTGCCAACCGTGGTCCAGTATGCAGCTTACATAAGTGTGATGTGAGAACTTGAAGGCTCCAGCGCACAAACACTTAGAATGGACTTTTTGAAACTCACAATATATGAATATTCATAGAGTCTGGATTTCTTAATGAGAATGAGAATTAGTTGAACTAACACAAATAACTTTTGTGGAAAAGAATCCCATCAGACATATTATTTTTCAAGCTGACTATTTTTATGTCTTGAAATATGTGTAGACTGGATCTATCATTTTATACATATTTCTACTAATAACATGGAAAAGATGTGCAGGAAAAAAATACAAATTACAGACTTTGCAGGCAAGATACTGACCTGTGAGCAAACATAAAAAAACAAAACTAGTGTAAGAAAAGCTGTGCACAGCTGTGAGATATATTTGCTAAAACCCCCCAAAAAGGTTAGTAATCAGAGTTTACAAGTGTTAAACCGATGCTAAAACTCAATGTAAAGCAAGAAACTCCATCCACTGAGGAAAACCAGTTAAAAGCTCTGGAAAAAGTCAGTAAACAGACCAAGAGTTTATTTTTGTTGTGTGGCTATATAAATAATCACACAACTTATTTACAGTAACACTGAGGCAAAGGGCCCCATAAAGACTATGTGGGCACAAAAACAGGGAGTGCAGTTCTATTTTGACATTACTATCACTGTATTATTAACATGAGCAGCAGTGGTGGCAGTAGTATTTAGATTAATCTTTTTCATGTATCCTGTCTTTTTTCACTGGCTGCCTCTGGTAAATAATCATAGTAAGACTTTCCTTAGAATTAAAGTTTCTATTTCAATCCAAATGTTCTCTAAAATCAGCTTTTCCTCAGTGAGAATACTGCAGTAAGTTGAACTGAGAACAGCAGACCAGAGCAGAGAGGATCACAGTGACTCAGTCGGCCCTCTGCTGTTTGAAGCAGCAAATGAGGGAAAGAAATCCAAGGAGGTGTGTGTGTGTGTGTGTGTGGGGAGACGGGCCCCTTTCCTTGCTGCTCTTCTATAGGCTGTCATTGGTCCCGCCCCGTTCCTCGCCGATTCAAAACAAAGTGGAGGCTGACGTCACGCGCGCGCGCGCGCACACACACACACATTTAAACAAAGCAGGAACTCCCTCCTTCCCTCTCGTCTTCCTCCATATCTCCCCCATTTTGTTTTTTAAGAGGGGCGCTCGGAGGCTGGGCCCCTGTCTGCTTTACATTCACTGAACCCAGGAACTACACCCCTTTAAAAAAGGCAAAAAAAAAAAAAAAATCATCGTTTGATATAAGCAGTTTACTTTGTCTAAATAACAATGGCTGCTTTTGGTAGAACTGTACCTTTACTTTTTAATGTCTGTTTAGAGAGATCTTATGAATGATCAATCAAGATAGTAATATTTTTTAATTAAAATATCTTGATCAACAGAAAAGCCTGAAAGAATGTAATGTAAATGAATTAGTTAGAAAGACTCTGTGAATGTAATGTATGATTGCAAATTAATTTGTTAAATAAAGATTAATTAATTGTCAATTATATAATTTGCACTATGCTGATTTTTTTCTGCATGTTACAAGACAATATAGGATTGGGAGTAACAGTAAAGACATGCTCTCGCTTGTCTTGATCAGAGAAACATCATCATTACATGGTTTCACTAAACAATGGAATGATGATGTGTGCCTTCATACTTCATATTTCAGTAATGTAAACCCCAGGCCAGTCAGTAAAGTGTACAGGTAAAGGCTGAAATGATTGACCATTAAAATGATGTCAGACATCATCAAATGCCATTTTTATTTCTCATTCCAAACGGAAAAAACTATTGTATATTAGAAACCTTTGTACAAACCTCCTCAATTTTACTGTTCCAGCTCAGACCCCATCACAGGGGTTAAAGTCAGCTGAAATGTTTAAAATGAATTGTGCAGACAAATTAGCTTTTTTTGTCCTTTTCTTAGTTTCCTGCAGCATCTTAAATACTAAAAAAGATGAATGGAGTTTTGAGACTCTCTTTAGCTTTAAATACTTGAATAGAAAAAAATTATATGTATCATAAAAATCACTCAGTTGCTCTAATATATCAGAAATACCTATAATGTAATTGTTTCTGTGTTAATACTGTTCTCTTCGTAAAGGTCTTACAGCTTCATTATCATTATCATTAAGTTTTGTTATTCCTACAAATGTCTCTGAGTATGTGTCAGAAAATCTTTTGTTATAAATGACAGTTTTGTCAACTAATTAATGTTTCATTTTCACTTTTACATGATATTCATAAATGCCCCAAATTATTTTAATGTCACTTATGTATTAACTAAAATCTATCTATTACAGCAAAGTTGTTTTGCACATTTCAATAGGTGATTTTAAGTAATCTAAAAACATCTTTCAAAACATGTAAACACTAGTTTAATTTTTTTGGTATTTATTGATTGGCGATGGAAGTCTTTCTATGTTATGATGGTGAGGGAATCAGTTTTGAGTTACAGTTTAAATAATTTGTTGGTGTCCTGTTTGAAGGGCATTCCGATATGAGTGTTAATGATATTGTAATTCTGTTAAAACTGTATTCAGATTTACTGTAGTTGAAATTATACTTCACGTTTTAGTCCATGAATGATAAGGTTTTTTTAAAAGTTATTTAGTTAATATTTATATTTGCAAATTTCCCCTGAGGGACGAATAAAGGTTCATCTTATCTTATATATTGTTTTTATCCCTTGTTACTATCTGATCTGTGAGATATGTGTGTTTTAGCCAATTACCTTGCAATAAGTTTCTATGATTCAAAAAAATATCTTCACTTTGTCTTAGAAAGAAATTGTACTGCAAGACAGGGACAATAATGTTCTTCATTTTATCACTATTGAATGCAAATACTGGCATGTGATTTTCAAATTACTGTTCATCCAGTTTGAGAGAATCACTGTTAGAATCTGTTATTTACATCCAGACTCTTAAAAAAAAAAAAGAAGCTATTTACTTATTCTAAAATCAAAAATGTGTTTATCATGTGGGCAGAATCTCTTTTAGGATCTTTTTTTTTTATTCAACATCATTCCTTGGTGGTTCAGTCATTCTTGCAGCAGGGTGTGGCCTGCTTGGATTACTGCTTCATCTGTTCACCTTGTTGCATTAATTAAGAAAGTAGCCTTGATTTATTTCAAGGACAAGCTCTTACCTGTCTTGAAACAATTTATTCCTAAACTTAAGCTTGACTCTGTCATTAAGTTATTAAAATGTAACACTGCCTAATTAGTTGAAACCAAATTCACCACAGTCGCCATCCTGGAGTCATTCTTTGCTGTTGATTCATTCTTCATCTTTCTGTCCTCTTTATCACAGCTAAGGTTAAACAGTATCTTTGGAAACATTTCTGTGATACAAAGACAGATAATTAGCCTTCAATCTGGACTCGGGAACATTGTTTTAATCTCTTTATAACCGGTTCAGTTTTGTGCCACATCACAGCTTTGTCTGTTGAGCTGCAAATTGGAAACAAATGTAGTCCACTCCAGCAGCTTCGGCTTTAAATTAGCAGCTCGTCCTTTTCAATGCTAAAACCTCAGTTTTCATCCAGGGATCTGTTCATCCTTTATTTCCATCACCTTTACCTGTCTGTCGGTGAACGCACCGCGGGGAGCAGACGCTGCCCCTGCCGCTAAACGAAAGCGCAAAGCCCGACACTTAGACTCAAACCAGGAGAGGAAAGCTTCCCTCTTCGCTGCCATCCTACAACACACAAAAACCCCTGTGCTCTATTTCATGGCACACATTCTATAGTATAACCCGCCCCCTCCTCTTCCTCTCCCCCTCCCTCGCTGGTGGAGGGCAGCGAGGTACAGCCGGCCCCTCCCATCCCTCGCGCCGCTGTAGTAACTCCTGAGTAGTTTGAACGCACTTTGTGAATGGAGGGACGCGCACGCGCTCCTCCACACACTCGGCGCGCACAGAGAGAAGCAGAAAGTGCGCGCGCGCGCAAGCGGAGTATATGCTTGACCAATTAATTAAAGATAATCGCATTTATGTTTTGCTTAGATTGTATCTGAAATGTCTTAAGTAGTGGAGTATTTATTGCTGTTTTTGAGATTGAAAGCGTGTCTGTGCGCGCACACGGAGGGAAGTCTGTCCCTGCACGGCGACCATAGAATACAGCTGTGTAGTGTAAATATTATGTCGAGTAATTGTGTAGCCCCTTACAGTAACTATGTCTATCAATTGAAATATCTCAATTCTATATATCTCTATTTATCTATGTGTTCTGTGGCAGCTGTGACTTGAAGCAGATGGTTCGGGTGAAGCCATCATTGTGCTGCTGCTACCCAACACACTGCCTGCATGATCCCATGTTCATGTAATGGCGCATGTGGTGTGATCCTCCTCCTCCTCCTATGTGCTGTATGTGCTCTGTTCTGGTGAATTCTCCGCTGTCATGTGACCGCACACAGTCATTGTAGTAAATGGGCGTTGGTCAAGATGGCGGCCTACTGGCTCTCACATGTATGCTTGTGTATGTGTGTGAGGGGGAGAGAGAGGTGGTGTTTTATTGAAACAGAAAATCAGGCTTTACCTCCATTTTTGCTTCTGCGGGGGACAGCATGGAAGCATAGCATATATGCAAATAGCCTATTGGCCGTTAACAGTTAAGCTCTAATGGAAGCGCTCTCTCTTCCTCCGGCTCTCGTAATGTACATTTCCCAGCGGCCGTTTTTTTTCAGTTACTTAAAAATATATAAGTCAGAACCAATTTCAGATTAAAAGGCATGTGAAGTAATTAACGACCGCAGACATAGGTCTGTATTGAACCATTCACCTTTTGTCACTTGCATGTCTTTAATTGTTTGTTACGAGAGGACCTCCATGTTTCTTTCTCAATTAAAAAAAAACTTTATTTGTCACCGGGGGCCAACACAAAGGCACATACTGCAAACAAAAACAAAACAGTGGTATAAAAGAAACAGTGCAATAAGACGTTGTGGACATAGTGCATAAAGAGCCATAAAGCACAACCATAGTTTTGACATAGACTGCACATCCACATTTCGTCTTAAACATGAAGACGAAAAGATGTGAAATTCAATCATGGCAACTAATTGTGCTGTTTTAAGTTCATTTGGCAGACGCGAGCTTCACGTTATAACCGAGCACAGTGATACAACGTAACTTAAACCTATACTAAATTAGTCAGCAGCATAAAGTGTGACAGTCGTTCTTCTATTCTACTCGGAAATAAGTTCGAGCTTCCACGTTTTCCGTTCATATATGACAACCATTTAGACTGAATGCTCTGGCGTGGGCCTGCTGTTCCCCCACCCGCCCCGCACTGTGTCCGCAACATAAAATGGCTATAGGCATCACAAAATGGCGAGCGGAGAGGGAGGGAGGGGGGCGGCGCCACACAGCTGAGGGAAGAGCTGGTGAAGGTGTGGAGCACCTCACCAGCAGCTCGGCTCACTGAGCACGCTTCAATTGGCTGGATGGAAATATGGAGTCTATCATTTTTGATTTAAGTGTACTTTAGTCAACTTCCTTCAACCGAGGGTTCATCAGCACAGCACAGGCCTGTGAGCTGAACACACGTCCTCCCCTGGTTTATACCAGCCCGGAGCTTTTCTCTTGGTCATATCGTCACGTGTGTGTTTTTCAGGGTTTATTATTATTATTATTTTTATTATATGAATTAAGAAAGCTCGCTGTGAACGAACAGAGCGGCCGAGGCTGACTCACGCCCACCTTCTCAAAATGGAGATCCTCGCCTCTCCAAAATGGAGGCCCCTCCGTTCGAGCTGCAGGCGGGGTCAGAGTGGAGAGCAGAGCCTGAACTTTGGCCCCCTCCTCTCTTTTACCATAAATGAATTCCAGAACTGAGGCCTCCCCCAACACGTCGTCCACTCCCGTGTTAAAATGTAACCTCGCTCACATCGTCCTTTCCTTTGTTCATTAGCAGAATAAAGGTATTTTTTTCTAAAAATAAAAAATAAAAAAGGCGCATAAATAGACACCACACTCTATGATAGAGACTCAAATCGAGATCACGTGTGCGTACCTATTGTATTTTACGCATGTCCGACGTATGTATGTTGCGGAAAGTCTACAAACACACAAGCAGTTTTCATCCATCTCGTCATGTGAGGACGTTTTTTTTTAATTATGACGTTAATATTTTTGCTAGAGGCTGATGAGACATACTATTTATTCCCCTTGTGTGACTGTGTGGCAGCATCAGTAATAACGGTTATTATTATTAAGGATTATTATGAAATAATATTGAGACCGTAAATAAAGTGAAAAACCTAAATAAGAATGTATGATGAAAAACAAATAGCTTTTTTCTTGACTATGTAGGTCATAGTGACTGTTTCATCGTATTCTTTTTTTAATGATGCTAAACTGAAACAACAACAACAACAAACAGGACTTTCCCCTGAGTGGGATCAATAAAAGCTATCTTATCTTATAAAGGTTATGCAGTAATAATAAGTTGTTGTAAGTACAGAAAACTTAAGGGAAAGACACACACACACATATAAATATTGTATACTAGAGTGCCTTTGCAGATAACATCTGAGCTGTCAGGCTACTCCAAGTGCTCATGGTGGCATCATTATTAAATTTTGATTGGGCAAGATTCACACTGAAGTAGGGTTTAGTGGACCAATGAGATTGCAGCAAGTGAATGAGATGACCTTTCCCCTATAAATGTGGGCCAATCAGAGAGTGATGACAGCTATGCTGGGGCATCTCTGCCTTCTTCTCCCCAGTCTCTGTTCATGTTTCACACTTCTGCGGAGTAGTACGGAAACGTTTCCCACACGAAGCGTCATTAGTGTAATACTTGCTGTGGTTATGTTTAGGTTATTTGGATTTGACACTGTGTTGTGATGAAGATGCAGGTGCAGGAACTGAATGAGTCTTTCTTTCATTTGCTTCAGAAATGGCTGAAGGGATGTAGCAGCGCTCTGATTGGCTGACAGTGGAAGGATGTATGTTCATGCAAAGGGAGCACCTGGTTATATTGCATTTCTCTTACAGTCACACAAGGAACTGGAGTGCATTAAAAACTACGTGGCAGGGAATGGCACTGCCCTGAAGTTTGAAAAAAAAAAGAAAAACTTTTTTCAATCTTAAAAAAAAATCCTCCATACAGTCTCCTTTGTCGTCTGCGACGTTGTGACTACTTTTCAGTCTTGACATCTTCTGGTGACATCAGCTGTCAGACAGTACTACCCTTTAAGAGCGATGCAGCTGTTCTCTGTCCTCTGTGATTCAATGTGGATTTGCCCTTTAAAAACACGCCCGCTCTCTTCTCTCACACTTGTGCATTTACACATTTATAGTCGAGTGCACACTCTCCTTCGCTGATTGATGCGCTCCGCACAGGTAAACCAGCATGGAGTCTGCCCCCCAGCATCAGTTCCTCCCCCTCCCTTGCGCTTACTGCTCTTCCTCTCCTCTCCCTCACCCCTGATCCCACCTCCTCCTCCTCCTTCCTCCTCCTTCCTCCTTCCTCCCTCTTCCTGCATATGCTGTCTATTTAAAGCTCTCATACACTGTTACATCCACTGGAATTTTCTCTCCAGCCTTCAGCACCAAGGGGTGGGGGGTGGGGTGGGGGTTACTCTAGGAGAGGGACTGGATGGATGGATGACAGGAAAATAGAGGGATGTAGAAAGTGGTAAGAAGACAGGAGGTGGCAATGGTGGATGAGAGTCAAT
Source organism: Centropyge bicolor (assembly GCA_037975185.1). NCBI lineage: Eukaryota > Metazoa > Chordata > Actinopteri > Pomacanthidae > Centropyge > Centropyge bicolor. Next base: position 7,271,678 of record JBBMOC010000022.1, on the reverse strand, counting down.
ATTACAGAGATGAGAGAGATAAGACACAATGTGCACCCTGGACATGAGGAAAATAAATTCCTTGGTAGTGCAGGAATTCAAAACAATTATTGGAACAATTGCTTGAGCAGCTTTGCTGGACATTTTCAATTCATGTTTGCATATAAATTTGAAAGTTGAAAACAAATTCCTCTAACTACTGTGAATGTTCAGGAGGGGGCGCAACAAGGTCACCCAATAAAAAGAGAGCTAACAACACCGCTGTGCTTGTGTTCTGTGGTGTACTGCTGTGTATCTTTGCTGTTTCAAATCTGATTCCATCCAGCCTTTCTTCTACATGTGGATGAGTACTCACTTAATGACATTTTGATAGATGTCACCTGTATCACCTGCAGTAAAACCAAGCAGAGATTTTTGCATCCTGAAGCTTTTCTTTGCCTGACCCCCACTGTCTCATCTGCACCAACATTCATTCAAGGAGCTTCTGATGAACCTGCTCAAAGAGCCGTCTCTGCACCACACACTGATGGTTGTGGTGATTATTGGGGGGGGGGGGGGGTCCTTAGGTGGAGCTACAATGGTATTTAACTGACGGGAAGACAGGCAGGTAGATGACAGGAGTTTGGCTGGTAACAAGGTCAACATGTACAGTGGATGACTTGTTTGGTTGCCTCGACCAACTCGTTCCTAACCATTAGCAATAAAAAATTCATCTGTGATTTTATGCTTGCTAGATAGTTCTTATAAAATATTAACCCCCTGCACTTCTGTGCTCCTCTAGCCTGCAGCCGGCGTTTGCTTCGCACAGGGGCTGTTTGAGAGCAAGCTGAGTTGTAGGGGCTGTGTAATGGTTGCAGGTAATGGTTTTACTGGACACCTTGCTCTCCATATGTATTTCATGTGCCTTCTAAATAGCAGTAGTAAAAAACTCTCGTCACATAATTATCTCTTCACTGCCTCTTCAAAGGGCAGTTACCACCATGTCGATATACTTTTAAAGGTTATGATAAAACATGCTTATTGTTACCTTTACCTTTGGACAGAGCCAGAGCAGCTGTGCCCCCCCCTGGCTCCAGTCTTTGTGCCAAGCTAAGCTCACAGGCTCCTGGCTCTAGCTTCATATTCTACATATTCACTGACATGACAGTGGAATGAATTGTCTTGTCTAACTCAGGTGAAAGAAGCACAGAAGTGTATTTCCCAAAATGTCCAACTAAACTCAGGAACTTGTCATGGGAGGCATTTTACTTGAGGTGGACATTCTGAATTATTTTGCTGATTCAAACAATTTTCTTCTTTCCAGTTCAAAGCTTCATGGCCACAAACTATGAAGTGTGTTTTTTTTAATTGGATTTTACTTCATTATTCCCATTTGATCATCTGCTGGGAACTGCGGCTAAACAAAGAAATGTCTATGTATTTGTGCTTGCTCCTTCCAGGGAACCCGGTTCATACCTTATTTTGTGTACAGACCTCTGAACAGTCCCACGGTTGTTTGGCATTAGCAAATTAGAATTGTTTAGGAAGTTTCTTGTGGCACAGGCAGCCTATGAAATGAATGTGAGTGACCCTCACTATGGTCAGGGATGCATGACATAACTCAAGTGGTCATTTGCGCCACTGAACTCAGATGTGGTCTGAGTGGTCGGATGTGCTGTTAGGTATTGGTTCAAACATTTTCCTATTGATTGATGATTGTATCATGTCTGGACAAGTAAATGTGCAACTTTGAACTGTGACTGACCTATTATTAGTAGTAATAGTATTTTTGTACACAGAAGAAGTTTGTCTCAAAACTGTGCAGAGCCATGCTGGAGATGCCTGAAACCATGCATCATTCTCTCACTTTGTTTATTGAGTGTGTTATGCTGATTTGTTTGGCGTGGACCCGAGGCGCTGTGGTTTATCATGCTGTTTGCTGCGGAGGTCACTTGAGACTCTTGCAGACGGCAGCTAATGCTCAGTGCAGTGAAACTGTGGATAAAAGGCTTTGTGATGTATCAATGAGCGCTTGTTTAGCAGGCAGTTGGAAGAGTTGCTGTGCACTTTGTTTTGCTTTTACTGGGAGTGTTTGTCTCAGTGTCAGAGTCAGGCACGTCCAGCTGCATCATCCTGACGTCTGACTGAATATGCAGCCTGTTATCTGGAGACTTGAAGTGAGCGCAGCGTGGGTTCCTGTTGCCCTCTTCCCATGTATTCGATTTTGACGAAGCACATTCTCACCTTACTTGACAGTTCGAACGATACATGTAATAAAAAATCTTTCCCACTCAGACACACCTCTTCTTTTCCTTTTGCACTCAGGACTTTCCAAATTTGTCTCATCAGTGTGTATGCATATTTACCTGGTTTAGCACATGAAAACAGTAGTCAACACCTGCCATCTGGGCTGCATATGCTCTGCTGGAAAAGATGTCAGTCAAACTCGTCAAACATGCCTTTTTCTGGCATCAAGAATTCCCCCCGGGACGCACACACACATACTCACTCATACACACACTCACACGTTATCCCTTGATTTCATGCTCTTATTTGATCTAAGACTTTGGACGCTATTAGAATATGTGGCTATGGATGGCATCATGCCCTTGTTACTGTGTGTGTTATTACGCCAATGTGTGTCTGTGTGTATTGCTTCGCTAGACTGCTGGGAACAGTTTTCATTGACTTTTCAGCTCGTAATCTGTCTCCGTCTGACTCTCTGATTTAATCAGTTGAACACAAGCACTGCTACTCACCATACTGTAACACACACACACACACGGTTTCCCAGAAAGTTTTTTTCTTAGTGTTGTACTCATTAAGCTACGCAACACTAAGTGGAGGAATTCAGGTGCTTATAGGAGAGTCAGTAAAACACAGCCAGTACCTAACTGTGCATTCATAGTGCAGGTGACATGATCAGTAAGTCACTACATGGCCATTCACTGTTACTGTATTAATACTGTATTATCTACAGATTTTGCTGCTGTCCCTTGAAATGTCCAAATTTGAGAGTCTGAAATATATGAAACTGAAGGATTGGGTGTTCACGTATTGGTTGAATTTTTTTTAAAAAACAGGGCAGATTTTTATGTCATTAACAAAAAGTTTACATTTTACAGATACATGTTTTCACAGGACAGTGCTGACCTATTACACTGCAGATATGAAATATTATATTTCACATGTGACATGAGAGCATGTATTGTGAACAAACTAACACATGCCTGTTAGTAAGTTTATGATGTATACATGTTTTCACATGTAATATCTTACATTTCATATTTAAAATATTTGAAAATGTGCAATGGTGTCCCACATGTAATAAACAGTTATGGTCTCATTATACCTCAAATGGACTGTGCTGTACAACATTTTCTCAGACAGTTTTGAAGAGTCTCTTTTTGAAGGCATGCATCAGGCTGCACTTGGTTGGGAAGTAGCTTTTAGGGTCAAATAAGAGTTTCACAGTGAAGCTCAAGGCCTATTTTAACATCTCTGCACACCTCCCCAACCACTGCCTAGTTAGTAATGAACAACACATAAACTACAGCGCCTTCAGCATTATTGGCCTGTTAATACCTGGCAGCCACTCACTTTTAAAAGGGGTCATCATGTTAATAAAAGGGAAGGGAAGGTTCTCGTTCACTGGGCGTCACTGTGCAACAATTTATGTCTGTCCCTAATATGGATTGATTTTAGGCAGCCTGCCACAATATCAACACGGACTGCCATATACTGATTTTCTCTTTTTACTATTTAAAATAGGTGCAATCTTATTTCACTGGGCGAATTGTCCCCAGTCACCACAAATAGGTGGTAACCAACAATTGCAGGTGTAATTAGTGTTGCAGTAGCACCTAGTCTGGAAGTGTAGCAATTAGCAATTAGCTCCATAACTCTGTCACTGTAGTAATGAGCGTATCACTGTGCAGATCATTAGGTAAAGGAGTGGCTCCGAAAAAGAACCTGTAGGAGACAGTGGACTGGAGCTATTGGCAGGTGCAGACATCAGAGGAGGTATTTAGAATGTTTGCCTCTAAAGAATAAAGAGCCAAAAGTACAGTGAAGCTCTCATTCCTAAAAGATCATACTGATTGGATTTACATGTTGTACTCTGTTGTGTTTTTTAGCTATGAAAGTGTAGGACAACACCCTCGCACGCACTGACACGCCCTGCTGTGGCCCCGGGCCCCCTCTGTCTGGTCTGAAGGGCTCTAACCCTTGGCCTTTGACCCCTCCTAGAAGCAAAGCTATTCTTCCCTCTTTACCACCTCCTCCTTGAGGACCACACTCTTTTCATTCTCTTGGCTTCTTTTCTTTCTTCTTCTCTTTCTCTCCGGTCCTTTGTTCCACAGGAGGCTGGAGTTGAGCATGGATTTAATGCCTTCACAGCTGAGGGAACCTCAACAGCTCCGGTTTTTACGTTAGACTTAAGACATTTTCAAGCTTCATTGACAATGTATTTCCATCTTTGCATATCAACAATGAGTCAGGGATGAGGGTCTCAGAGCAGAACTCTTTGTTGTTTTGGTGGTGCAAATTTGTTTAAAATGGAGCAGTGTGACAATTATGATATTCCCCTTTTATTTTGTTTATCTGTATCATTTTTCACAAACATGAAATTCACTCAACATATTGATAGTCACCCTTGAGGCATTAATATACTACGAATACACCTGATGTTAATGATGCTGAGTCAATTGCTTGATAATAATACAATGGAAATAAGAGGTGGAGTAATAGTAATATTTTTAGTGTTTATTTAACTTTTAGCTCAGGTTGACAGAGAGTGGTAGAACTAACAAGGCAGACGATCCAATGTAGGTAAAAGGCAAAGACGATTTAAATGGAAAAAAGTAACAGATGAGTGAACGAGTGCGTAAGAAAATGTGAGGCATGTTGTTTTGTTGTCCATCTGCCCGCCCATCCATCTTCTTGCCCGCCCATTCCTAACCTGTTGCCATGGTTTCAGCCAATGGGGTAGGCCATAGGTTGGTAGGCAATGGCAGAGGTCAAGCAAGTTCAGCACTGGTGGCTTAATGGTGTGTGTGTGTGTGTGTGTGTGTGTGTGTGTGTGTGTGTGTGTGTGTGTGTGTGTGTGTGTGTGTGTGTGTGTGTGTGTGTGTGTGTTGGGGGTGGTATGGGCCGTTGGAGTGATAAGGTGGAACTTTGCATGTGTGTGTCAGGGGTTATGAAGGCTTTGATGTATATGGTGGAAGTTATCCATGTAGTGGTACATGGAGGTGTGGAGATCAGGTCTGTTTTTATGTAGGTTTGGCAGGCTGGCGGTTGGGTTAGTGATTATAGCTGTGTATTGATCGAGGATCAAAGGGCTCTTCCATTTTTGGGGTGGGGGATGTCAGGTATTTTGGATGCACAAAGGACTATTCATCTGTGCTGGAGCCCCCTGGGGGTTTGGGTGGGGTTTAGTAGGCTAAGTGAGGTGGAGATGGGGGGTTGGTTGCTGTTGGGGTTTAGGACCATTGATACTCAATTGGGTGGGGTGCGGGGTTGGATAAGGAGTGCTAGAGATGGTAATGGGTGATAAAGATGGAATGCTGCACTGTTCTACATTTCTACATTTCAATAAGAGCAGCTTCAGTGAGAAGGCCAAAGGTCAATAGTGTAGCACTAATGGAACAGATGGAAAAATAGTCCTGAGTCGGGATGGGTTTTAAGAACTGCACCACATTGTCTGATTCCTGAGTTGCAACTCTTTTCTAAGCACCTAGACGCCCCTTCCAAGAGTCTGGCTTTATGTGGGAAAGGAAAAACAAATTGTTGTGGTTCAGTTTTGCACTACTTTCAGTAAGACAACGTAGAATTGTTGTACAAGAGATTAAGCAGTTAAAATAAATGGTGTAGAACCCGCAGGCACTCTTTGTTTTCTGTGCTTTGATTTATCCAACAGGAACTGATCAAGACAATGCTTTGAATGTATTGAATACTAAAGGAGAAGGGTGGTCGTTCCTGTGGACGACCATATGCGACAGTGAAGCAGTTAAGGACGAGACGCAGCCAAGAAAACGTACATGGTTACAGTGATAACAGCGAGCATGCCAAACCAAGCCTGCTCACACACAGACTAAAAAACACATACAAGCATGTTTACTGGCAAAAACACAGGATTTAGATGCACTTGCACAAATATGTGACTGCCACCCCTTGTATTCAGCGGACGGCCCCTCCCCCACTGTGTGCGTGGGTGGTTGAGCAGGAAGCTGTCCCACGACTTGCTGTTGATTCAGTGGTTTTCTCCAACAACTGGAGTTCCAGCCCCAGAACAGTGGACTACAGCACTGGTGGGTGAGGTGCTTTGGGGCAGTAGAGACGAAAACCTGTTGGAATTTATGGGGCTTCTTTCCCCCCCATACTACTTGCAGAGATGTTTTGGTGGTCCAGTCAAAATGAGAATCAGTGCAGCAGCCAAGAACAAGACGGTTCCAGCCATTAATGTGGCTTCAGAAAGATAGTGGGGCAGATGGTGTAGGGATATCAGGACCTCGTGGGCCATCATGCGTTGTGATGATTCAAAACATGTCTCCCTGAGAAAGACACAGAATCCCAACCCGATTTGCCCGATACTCGACTGCTCCATCTGCGAGCAGTTGAAATGGAGAAATAAAGATTTGTTTCCAAAGTAGAGAGTGTTGCACTTGTTTTCTGTCACAGAGATACGAGTAGAGGTGCAGTGTGTTTGGAAGTGTGAGATACTCAGGGCTTGTGTATAAGTTGAAAGAGTCAGGGCTGATAGATGGAGATGATTTAGTGTTTGTATCAAAGCAAGTCACTTGAAACAGACTCTCTTCAAATCTCCACCTGTTTGTCTCTCAAGACACGTCCTGTCTTCATTCAGTGGCCTCTTCTTCCTTTCACCCGCTTTCACCCATGAAGCCTCAAGCCTTGCACAGTCCGAGTGTTCGGCCTGTCATCAGTGTCCACTTTCACACTTCTCATGTGTACTGTACTGATATAATGTGTTTCTTGATTCTTTACATAAGCCTTATTTCTGTCTGTGTCCCAAAAGTTTGAGCCACTTCTCTGTCTGTTGTCTAACGTTCTAATATCCTCTCCTTCTTCTTCTCGCCACAGGACCAGGAAGCTGCAGATCAGAAACATTCCACCTCACCTGCAGTGGGAGGTTAGTTCCTATTTCCTCTATTGTTTTTACTGTCTGCCTGTTACTGTGACTTCACACTGCCAGCAAACACATCACACTCCTTCCACGCAGGCTTTTTACATTTTGTGAAATCAGTGTGGATGTAGATCCTCTGACAACAAACAAACAAACAAATACAAGAAAGCATAAAAAACAACAACAACAACAAAAAAAAACTGGGCAACAAGGTGACAGACATTTTAGTCAATACCTTTAAAAGCTGAGAATATAGCAAGGCAGGTTTCCACTTGGGAACTACTATGGTACAAATACACAAATATGGTACTTTGCAGCTCTGTCTCCTTAGATCATTACGTGTCTTGAGTGCACCAGTGGCTTTGTTTGGGCCAAAATCTTCCAATAAGAACAAATGTATGACCACATTAAAAACTGTTATCACCATGTTTGAAACTGTGTCTCTGTGTGACAACGTAACCAAACAAGACCCCTCAGCAGAGACCAGGTTTATGACTATATTCAAAAGCTTTCACGAATCACAACCATTTAATTTTGGGTATAGTTTTTGGAATCGTGCACGAAGAAGGATGGACGTCAGTGACTTAAATGGAGTGAGCATTGCGTGGCCAGCATGCTCAGAAACTCAAAACTCCTCCCTCCACGGCTTTTGAAAATTGCATAACAATTTCTGTAACTTTCCAAAAACGCTCAATCTGACACACACACCCACTTCCTGCGGTGATTAGTCAGCTGTGTTGAGGTGAGAAAGTAACAGACTCTCTCTCTCTCTACCTCTCTTTTCTTCATTCTTTACACAACTGTTTTGTGCTCAGACAGTCGTCACCGTTGTGGATCCAGCATAACACTTGTTTTTCTGATGTTGCCTCTCTTATCACAAAGTTCTAAAGTAAAAAAAAAAATCTTTTCTTTCGGAGTGAACAGACCATAGCAGCTTGAATCTGTAGTTAATTTCTTTGGAAAGAGTCTAAGTCTAATAAGAGTCTAAGTCGCGTTAAAGATCATAAAGAACAAAACAACCATGTGCAAGTTCCAGGTTCTGACAGTCAGACTTTGCATGTTCAGCTGATCAGTCGGTGTCTGTCTTTGTGAAGTGGAGGGAGAGGAATGAAGGAAGCAGCACAGAGCCAGAGACACAGCAGCATCTGTATCTGAATGATGACCACAAATGTGAAACTGTCATCTGTTCAAAGAAGTGAGGTGAAGTGAAGGCAGTCATGTTCCTCTGGTTCTGAAGTGAACTCGGCTCACGGAGGTTGTTGGCTGCCCCCCCCCCCCCACTCGAAGAAGCTGGCTCTGTGTCTCTGATAGCGGGGAGGTTTGGATGTTAAAGCTTGTAATGGCACCCAGGCTGACCTCACTGCAAATATTTGCACCACTTGAGGCATGTGTGCGTGCGTGCGTGTGTGTGTGTGTGTGTGGGGGGTGTTTATGGGTCATATTTGCCCTCACCTCGGTAGGCTGACTGTGAATCACAGGCCTCTCACAGCTCTGTGTGGAGAAGAATGACTGTCAGTTAATGCTGTGGGTTTTAGTGCAGCTGAAAGATGATTCCAGTCATTAGAATTGAACATTAACTAATAGTCATGTATTGATCAGCTTATGGGCCAACTGTAGCAAGCTCTAACCCATTGATTGTTTGTTGCTAATTGCTGCACTTATGTTGTCACTTCTGCTGGATGTCTAGTACCAAGTACAGCAACATTTAACCACACCCTCTGCCAACTGAAACACCAGAAGATGACTGGATAGCGGCAGTGAGGATGCAGAATGTCGAGGGGTGAACTTGATGTACAATGTCCTGGACATAGATATGCATGTGCATGAACCACTGTACAACACAATACACTCACAAAACCTTCAAGCAAAAGGGATATAAACAACAGAGGTGCAAACATGCCCATCATGCACATCCCAAACAGCACTGTAGATATGGAAGTAAAGAAAGAGAGTTCTCATAAGCAACTGGACACCTAGTCATAAAATTTCACTACTTCTAAATATTTGATGGTTAAATTTATATACAGAATTTATAGCACTAAAATCTTTTACTTTCACTCTTCTTCAATTTACATTTAGCAAGTATCATGGACATGGAGGAAATGTAACATCCAAATGCAGACTTTTTTAATCTTTAAAATCTAGAAATATTTTATTCCTATACGTGAGAGTCTGACTGAAAGGTGCAATTAGAAAAAGAGAATATAGAATTTAAACCATATTCCTGTTTTCCTTTTTTTTTTTTTTTTTTTTTTGATATTACCACACTTTTAATAATTTATATATATATTGTCCAGTAGTGTCATTGTAGAGCTTAAGAACTGTGATTGAAGTTCAAATCAGACCCTCACAGAGAGCTGATGGAGTCTGTAAAGGCTTTAAAAAAAAACAACAACAAAAAAACCCCAAAACAAAACAAATCCCATATGGTCTAGACAGGCTGCAGGCCGAGACAGCAATGTGACAACTATTGGACTTTAATAGTAGACTAAATGTTTTTTTTTTATCTTATTTTAACTTAAAGGTTGTAAAAGTGCTTTGAACAAAAACATGCTATATCTAAACAAACACAATTAAGATATATATTTTTTTCCTTGGATAAAGCTGTATGAGACGCCTGGTGTCTCTCTCTCTCTCTCTCTCTCTCTCTCTCTCTCTCTGTATGTGTGTGTAGCTGTCTGTATGCACCGTTATTGTTTTTTGTGAGGGTGTGGCACACTGCCTGGCTCCTCTGGCAAGCGTGTATGTGTGTGTGTGTGTGTGTGTGTGTGTGTGTGTGTGTGTGTGTGTGTGTGGTTTGAATAAGTGCAAGATTGTCTCCCTCTTTCTCCGTCTCTCCGCTAAACCGATCCTGCCGTGTTTGTCCACAAGAGGGCGACGTCTCTCCGCAAAGCTGACTGAAACGTGTCATTTATATGCTGCTGAACCTTAATGGGGGTCAGATGTCACAGCATCCAGGGAATAAATTAATAATCTAGTAGGACAGAGGTGTTGACCCTGAGGAAGGACACAGGAGACGTTCTTTGCTTCAAAATAAACATTGCATGTTAGGTTAAGTAGAGAAGGCAACGATTGCAATATGTAATTCATTTATATGTGCAGTATGTTATTTATAATGAAGTAAGGCAGTGAATAGATTTACATACCTTTATCCAAGCAAAAGCTCCCAGACATTGGCTCTACAAGATGTTTGTGAAATTAAAAAGCAGATTTATTGTACAAACATAAGTATTGGTTGTGGTTACATCTGACATAAACTATATATGCTTATCATGTCTACTACTGTGCGTAATGAGAACATAGAGGCAGTGTCAACTTGTTGTATAGCTGAAGCAGAGAACCTGGGTCCAGCATTCAATTTTAGACTTAAGGGGAAGATAAAGGCAAAGATCCTAAACTTTTACTCCTACCTGCTAGATTGCAAACACTCCAGAAAAACAGAAAACCACTCCAGAGGTGTCTGAAGTTGGTGATGTCACTGTGCAAAATGCCATTGATGATAAATAATAATGTCTGTCTGAAACAAAGGTTTAAGCCTATTATATGCATTTGATCATCAGTGTAAAAATACTAAATACTTGTATCCACTATTCCCTGATGTGCCAGCTGCAGAATTTCAGAACTTCAGTCTACTGTTATTTTTGTTTAAATTTCGGTCATTTTCCTGTTAAAATCCACACATATTTTAAAAAGTGAGCATGGATCAGATGTACGGTAAATCCTTGTCTCTGATTGGCTGTTCGTGCTCAGACTATACATGTAATTAATCACATACTTCACACTTCACTGTGAGTGGCAGTAAGTGGCTTGATAAAAGTGATATATTTCTCAAAATTAGCAAAAAAAAAAAAAAAAAAAGGCTGTCATTCCTCTGTTAGCCCTTTATTCTTCACTCTGAAGTGTAACTCTTCATCATCATCATCTCAGGGGTGTAGTTTGATAATCTGGACTCTGTGCATGTGCAGTCTCCGTGCACCCCCCCCCCCGCCTTTTTAATATATCTCAAAATTCTGCTAGACTTCCCAGCATCATTATCAGCAGTAGCACCATGACTACATTGACTACATTTAAACACAAACTATTTTTAATCAACTTTAATTAGACTGAACCATGTTTGCCTTTCAAAGGGAGGAGAGGATTTGACCATGTCCCCTGTTGGGTCTCTCAGTAGTTAGTTCCACTATCTATATTACCACGATGTCGTCCGTGATGATGTCCATGCAGCCCCAGTCATCTGAAGTGTCAGAGGGGGCAATAATAAGCTTCCTTTAAAATGACATCTCTTCTTTTGGTTGTAATATTCAGATATTCTATCTAGATGTATTCTGAAATGTTCAAGTGATAGTCATTATCACTGACCTCTCTCTCTCTTTGCACCAGGTGCTGGATGGTCTGTTGGCCCAGTGTGGGACCGTAGAGAACTGTGAACAAGGTAAGACATTTCATTATATTAACATCTGAAGCTGAAGAAAGTCAAGATTTCAAATGCATGTTGTGGCTGCGCCGGGTGATCATGAGCTTTAGGTAATAACTGAAAGACTAAAGATGGTCTCCATTTGAAGAGGTGAGAGGGCCCTCATCAGCATCATTATGAGCAGCCCTTATAGCTGTGCAGCTCAGTGCTGAACGAGTCCTCAGAGGGGCATACATACACCAAACAATCCGTTTATGGCTACTGTAAAGCAATGCCACTCAAAATGTGTTGTAGATTTCCTTATGTAAAACAAACAGAATGAAGTTTGTTTATATTCTGAAGTCATTCGACATGTGACCAGCCACAGTCCAAGAGCAGGTCAGTTCACCTTGTGCCTTTTGGGGTATTGGGTATTGCCAGCCAGCTACAGAGTGGCCATGAACCCTGAGTCTTTCAATTCTGTTCCAGAGACTCATTGTCATCAATCATACTCATGGGCCATGATCAATATCATGATTAATAATTAATGAAATACACTTCTATGTACTGAGAGTGAAACTAAAGCATCATTTCTGATGACAAAATCAAAACATAGTGGAGTAATGTCTCACTGCTACAAGTGGACTCTGGGTTTAACTGGCAGTTTACCGACTGGACCACAGCTCTGATTTCACCCTGTTTGTTAGATGCATCATTTCCTGTGCAGATAGGATTTCCCATCACTGACTATATCCACTCCAGAATTTAATTGGGGCAGGACAAATCAGCGTCTGAGTCAATGCGAGGATGCAGTGTTCTTTCACTTGCTGCCTGCTTTTAGTTTGCTACAGCTGGAGCTTTCATATGATCCTTGCTGTGCCTGAGCAAAGAAGTCAGAGCAGCCCTTCCATAAACCAACACATGCTGTATGTAAGAGTCTTTCTCCTCCCCTCAGTGAACACGGACAGTGAGACCGCGGTGGTAAATGTCACATATGCATCCCGAGAGCAAGCCAGGCAGTAAGTTCCTCCACCCTCTTTAATCTCCTTCTGACTCTGTCTCTTTCATGCAATATCTTTCTTTTACACTCATCTTTCTAAAAGTAACAGTTTTTCCACTTTCCACTCTCTGTGCTTTTTAAAAATGGTGTCCTTATTTGATATTTTACAACTTGTTTGTGTGTTTCAGTAATATTGTACAGTTTTTTTAATCAAAGTGGCAATATAAATACATATATTCCTGTTATAGTAATTTATTAAAATATCTCAATAAAACTAGTTATTTTTCAGTGAGATGAATGTATGCATGTACACTCCTCTTGTGACATCTAGTGGTTATTTAGAGGAACTTCAACTTGCAGTCTTCACTATTAGCAGCATAATGGTGATGTATCAAAGTCGAAGTACTTATTAGGCATGGAGTACGTGTGTATGTGTGTGTATGTATATGTGGGACAAATAAAGGATCTTAATCTTAATCTATATATTTGTGTACATACACACACACAGTGGTGCAGTTGGGTCCAAAAGTCTGAGACCACATCTAATATTTTCATGTAAACCTGAAAACAATACAAAACAAGAAACCACGAGAATTCAGAAACATTTAAAAACTCAAGACGTTATGACATGTAAAAGGAACATTTAAGATTCTGCACTATTTCTAGGTCAGCAATCAAATTTGTTGTATTGACCAACGTAGCTGCTTCACACCAAAAGCCAGATTACCTTCAGTTCGCTTCCATGGAAATATGCATTCAGATGACACTTGGACAGTTCTGATCTTCTCCTCAGAGTCTCGTTCAAGTAGCTCAACTTGCAGCCACCTGTTGTAAACATGGCTGAGCCTCAGGTTTCCTACAGTTTGTTACTTACTGAGTAGCATCACAACAGTGGGAAACATGGTATCAGAACTAAGTGAAAGTGTCAGAAGTCAAATTGGAACTGATCTAGTTTCTGCAGAGTGTTTGTGAGGTCCTTGCGCTGCCTCCTTAGAAACCTTTAGTCTAGAAATGACTTGACATTGAGAAAGCCCCTCGTTGCTTTGAGTAACAATTTCACTTTGTGCAGTTGTGAAATTTGTTGAGTTTGGTACATGCATGAAATTTTATATATTTTATATGTTTGGCATTATAAACATTTCCTCTTCAAAGTGCTTGTAGACAGACAGTACCTGACCCCCTGCTCCTGCCCCTCTCAGAGCCATCCAGAAGCTGAATGGATACCAGTTCGAGAACAACGCCCTGCGCGTCTCCTACATCCCTGACGAGAGCGCTGAGCTGGAGGGAGGCCAGCGGGGACCCGATAACGGCCGGCGCTCTGGCTACGGCCCCCGAGGCTGGCCCCGCGGTGCGTCCCCGAGCTCCGGGATGCCCTCCAAGCCTCCGCACGCCGACATCCCTCTCAGACTGCTGGTGCCCACACAGTATGTCGGAGCCATCATCGGCAAGGAGGGAGCCACCATTCGCAACATCACCAAGCAGACGCAGAGCAAGTCAGTGCCCACTCCAGCCAAAATAACAGTATCATTTTCATTAACGCATGTCTACTCATACTCACACTTGAGCCGTGGCCTGGGAGTTGGATAGTGCAGAGAGGGCTGAGGGGGAAATAAAACCACTTGACACGCAGAACACTCTATTAAGAATCAATCAATTCTGGACCTATATTTAGTAAGTGCCGTATTTATCACTCCCAGGAATAATGCTGCAAATGAACCGAGAATTAAAGAGTACGACTGAGAGTCATTTACCAAGTGTGAAACACTGAGAGAACCAGAGGAGAAATGATGACATGTTGTAGTTTTCCTGACACTTGTAGTAAATCTTGAAATGAACAAAGAGCAACATTTTCATCTGTATAAGCAAATAACTGAAGTAACTGTTCACCCAGGTATGTGTGCAAAAAATGGTGCCCAAATGAATAAATAGCTTAATCTCATAACGGTAGACGATGTATCAACAAACCAATTACATAGTAAACAATTTCAATCCATTTGCATGTCTTAAAAAAAATAATGGATATGCAAGTGTGGGGAAATGTAATTCTGTAATGTCTTTGGAAATTCACTGTAACAACATGAACTCATTTCTCAAATACTACATTTCTGCTGTAATTTGGGGAAAAAAGGGACAAATGTCAGGGTTGAAATCAGATTTGACCTTTCATAAAGAAGTTGAGATATCGTCATGACGATGAAGCAGGTGGCGTCCAGGCCGGAGTGCAGAAGCTCTTTTAGTCCTTGAGTCATGCAGCATATCTTTGAGGAGCTATAAGAGTGATCAGAGTTCGAGTTCTTTCCACTGAAGCTGGTGCTTTGGATGGAAACATCAGTGTTGCGAAACTGCATTTTCAACATTGTGAGGACAGTGGCTTCCTCATGGACGGCATGCATTCTGCAGACTGCACCATGAACAGTCAGAAGGCTTCCATCACTCAGAGATTTTCTGCCAGTGAGGAGTGATGTTGCTGGGTCGTCACATGGCCAGTCTGTGTTTCCCTCTGCTCTGGTCTCAGTCCACTGTGCTCTGTGGAAACAAGACATAACATTAAGAATATATACAAACAGAGATAAAAGCTTACTAATCTTACTTAAACTTACTTACTACATCAATTCCTTTATTCACCATCGGCTCCCGACAGGATCAGTTTGTTAGCACAAAGTATCGGCCCGCTGAGCTTGCTCAAGATCCTCCTGATTACCAATATTTATATTATATTAATACATGGTATATTTTGATTTTAATATATTTATTTCTAACCCAGTCCATGCATATTGAAAGACACACACATAAAACAGAAGCTTACCCAAAGTAATACGTATCAATGATGTCACAATGTTTTTGATAGGAATATGAAAATATACTCATAAGAGAGGGGCTACTTCAGTATTATTCCTAAATATGTAACACATTCAATCTCAAGAATAAGAACACTGATAATACTTTACTGTTCCTAAGATACATGCATACCTATATGAAGTTAAAGTATATTTAACAGTTCATTTGCTTCTGTGTTTCATCTGTGTCAATGATTTGCCGATTCATGTACAAACAGCTCTGTAGCTGTGCGTTAGCTACTTGTCTGTTTCTGCGCTCCATGCTGAAGGTAAAGAGGCACCTGCTCTTTGGCCCCAGATCCTCTGCCTTGGCTCTCTCCAAGGCCACAGCTCTTCTTCTAAACAAACGTCTTCTTATTCTTAATCTCAGCACATATCATTACATTGTAGTCAGCTGGATCCCATGGCATGGAAGCAGATCCTTGAATCTCTCCTCCCTGGGGAGTAAGCTTCAGGACTGGGTTGGCAGTCACTGTACCTCATGTGTATTGCTCATCTTGAATTCTCCTGATCGAGCTTCATTAAAATACTCCTGTGTGAGTTGTGTGGGACTCCTGAACCCTTCTTCAGAACTCCCACCACAACAGTGAAGCAAAGGCCATGATTATTCCTGGACTGAAGTCAAGAAGTGAAGAACCCAGTGACTGATTCTAATCTTTTCTGTCACTAAAGGATTGACGTGCACCGCAAGGAGAATGCAGGTGCTGCAGAGAAGCCGATCAGCATCCACTCCACCCCTGAGGGCTGCTCAGCCGCCTGCCGCATGATCCTGGACATCATGCACCAGGAGGCCAAAGACACCAAGACGTAGGTTTTACATAGCAACCCCACATGTGTTCACACGAGGCAGTATCACACAATCCTGCACAGTTACAGACATGTATCTGTCTGTGTGACACATGTGGAATCTTTCACTTGTGAAAAATGTTGCCATTGCATCGCAATTAACCAGTGGCTTCCATCGACAGCGCTGACGAGGTTCCTCTAAAGATTCTGGCTCACAACAACTTTGTTGGACGCCTGATCGGAAAGGAGGGACGCAACCTGAAAAAAGTTGAACAGGACACGGACACGAAGATCACCATCTCCCCGTAAGACTCTCTCTCTCTCTCTCTCTCACACACACACACACACACACACACACACACACACACACTGAGCTCTTTCAATGTAAAAGTCCTAATTCCACATTTTGAATCAGGTTCATAAGAGGATTTAGAATGACAAATGGCCATTTATGGGGTGGAAATATATATACTGTATAATTTTCAAGATGCTCAAAGATGCTTTACAACAGCTGATCCCTTTGAAAGAAACTGATCACTGATCAGCTACATGTATCATTAACCACTCTGGCTCTACTGTGCGCAGTCTTCAGGACCTGACACTGTACAATCCAGAGAGAACCATCACCATCAAAGGCATCATTGAAGCCTGCTGTCAAGCTGAGGAGGAGGTCATGAAGAAGATCAGAGAGGCCTATGAGAATGACATCGCTGCTATGAATGTGAGACTACACACACCCTTCAGATCCTTTGTTGTTTCAAATGTGTTTTGAATGTGCTTTAAATAATGTTTTATAGTGATTTCTCAATACTCTTTAACAGTAGGAGAAAATTAAATGAAATGAAAAGAAGAGAAGTTAAGAAGTTTTTCTACAATTGAATTGTTGCAGTGTTAAAAATACAAGTATAATTAATATTATATATATTAATTTGTATTCTGCAGTAACTGTTGAGCTCAGCAGTCACATACTGGTGTAGTAAAACTACTCTTTTAGTCAGGGTTCAAAAGACTATAAGGGATTTCATGATGTCACTTCTCATGATAATGGAATAGTCACTCATTACCTCTTCTTCATCATCACAAAATAAGTAATGCATACACACACACACACACACACACACACACACACACACACACACACACACACACACTTGAAATCCCTCAGACGGTTTCTAACCTGCAGCCTTCTTCTCTACAGCAACAGACTCACCTGATCCCTGGGCTCAACCTGGGCGCTCTGGGTCTCTTTCCCTCCTCCTCCAACATGCCCCCACCTCCACCTGGAAACGCATCCTCTGGTGCCCCATATGGTTGCTTTGGGGTAAGAGCAACTCTCACTTCCTGAGAGTAACTAGAAGTAGAGTAACTTCACTTTTGCTGTTTTTCCATGTGTCTCCTTCATCTGAAGATGTGGTGGGTTGAGAACATTTTAAAGGGACCAAAATAAATCTTTGAAAACCCTCTGATACACAGAAATATAACTAAAATATTTTTTTTCCTGAACTGAAATACTGAGGTTATGGTGCCTACTGTTTCTTGTTCCTTGATCAGAAACTAAAACTGTTGCGTCTTTATGTATTATCTGTGTCTTTCTCAGACCTCCTGCAGCTGTAATGTGCTTCTGCTTGCTGTTATTTAGTGTCACAGTTAATGATAAAGGACTGATTATTTTGTATTTTCTTTAAGATTCCCCTTCAGGCAGTCTTAAGCCATATAAATGTACTAAATCTAAACTTTTCCAAGTTGTATACTGGACCACTAGTCGTGATGTCACAAGATCCTGCTGGGGTTAAACTGAGATTTGAGGACAGAGCATAATGAAACTTTCCCCTATCAGAACAATATGCAAAATAATTTGTTACTGGAGGGGAGTACTGGCTATAGTCTCAGTAACTATATGTTGGATAGATACTCATTCCTGTCATGACATTGTTTGCTTTGTGTGTGTCCAGGCTACAGAGCAGGAGACAGTCCATGTATACATCCCAGCACAGGCAGTGGGAGCCATCATTGGAAAGAAAGGACAGCACATCAAGCAGCTGAGCCGCTTCGCTGGGGCCTCCATCAAGGTCTGTACTTCAAAATGAACTGACTGATAAAATGAACAGACATTCTGCATGAGGAGTAGGAAAATATCACAAATATTTGGCGTGTCAAAATTATTTTTCTCAAATATATGTTTCATGATATATAGAATTACATTCAAATTTGCATTTGAAAATGTATGATTTTATTCTTTTCCTAAAAGTACACTAGAATTAATCAATCAAAAATAAAGTAGCAAAGATATAAACATGACATTATATCTCAGCTCTCCTGCAAGTAAAATGAATCTGTTGTTAAATAGGGTCATCTCATTTATAATATGTAAGCGTTCTAATTATATTGTTAGACTACATGTATTATGGACAACACAGTCATTTGTTTTTGTCCACTTCTGAAATCAAAGCTGCACTCTTGAAGGTCAGTGATAAATGTCTCCTCTTTTCCAGATCGCTCCAGCTGAATCTCCAGACTCTAAAATGAGGATGGTGATTGTGACGGGATCCCCTGAGGCTCAGTTTAAGGTAAGCACTAACAAAACATTTCCAGCTGATTAATATCCTTCCATTTGTTTTGCACCATGTCTTTGTCGGCCCCCTCATTCGTGTAGCAAACTGTTTGTTGTTTTGAGACCATATTGAAATGGATTATTAACCTCTTTGTCTCCCTTCTGCAGGCTCAGGGCAGACTCTATGGCAAACTGAAGGAGGAGAACTTCTTCGGGCCGAAGGAGGAGGTCAAACTGGAGACTCATATCAAGATGGCTGCTGCCGCTGCAGGAAGAGTCATTGGCAAGGGAGGCAAGACAGTAAGTCACCTGAAGCTTGGATTTCAGTTGCTTGTTGTAGAGCATGTGTTTGTCACAGCAAGAATTCAAGAGTTCTCAACTTTGTAAAGTAATGTCCATCTTTTTGCCATTAAACCTACAATGTAAAATGATGAGAACATTACTTCTAAAGTAACCAAAATTCACATCTCCAGGTGAATGAGCTGCAGAACCTGACAGCAGCTGAGGTGGTGGTCCCCAGGGAACAGACACCTGATGAAAATGACCAGGTCATCGTTAAGATCAATGGACATTTCTACGCCAGCCAGGTACTCCTGCGACCCTGTTGCCTCAGTGGGCATTAACATATAACTTAGTCAATTTAAGAGCATGTAACTAGTGTCATAGATTTTTTTTTTCAAATCAAAAACATATTTATAGAAAACCTATATACCATATTATTGTCAAAACTTTTAAATTGCCACCATCTGCTAAAGTCACTACCCTGTTGACATTTGATGCCATGGTAATTGATGAGTGACCAGCCTTACTAGTTAGACAGTGGCATGTTGCACATTTAACATTGTAGTTAGTTATTGTAAATAACAAACTCTATGCAACTATGCTCGCTGTACTAACCACCAGGGCTAATCTGTAACTATGCCTAGCTGTGCTATCAATGGCAAATGTCATGTAGCAATGATTTTTGCCATGTATTTTTTTGTGGTACTTTTGTGGTACTGTGGTACTCTGGGCCCCATTCTTTTATCGATTTACATTCTTCCCCTTCTTTCTGTCAACCCTACTTAGACTTTTTTGACACTTAAACTTGCATTAATTGATTTGTTGGCCACTTTTAACACACTGTAAATACACCACTGACATACTGTGATCTATTATAACATTTATATAGTGAACAGTGGCTGATTTACAACTTGCATTCCAATATTCATCTTCTTTTTATCTATGGTTTTGTCTCCATCAGCCTCTGGGAAAATGTATCTGTTTAGAGCAGTTTTCAGTTTGCCACAAACCGTTATTATCTCTCCACTGTCCTCCAGTTGGCTCAGAGGAAGATCCGGGACATCCTGACCCAGGTTAAACAGCCACAGAAGGGCGGGATGGGTGCTGGCTCAGGCTCAGGCCCTAACCCCCAGGGCTTCACAGAGATGGGCAGCCCGACACAGGGACTGACTCAGGACCACCAGCCACGCAGGAAGTGAGGGTCCCTGTGCCCTCCTCACATGCAGTGGGCCCCCCCCGCCTGACGGACAGACAGACAGACACATGCACGGACGCATAGACAGACGGACGGACGGATACAGGAGAGCGACACACGGACCCAGCGATAGACAGGGAGAGATATAAAGAGGGAGGGAGTACGCCCGATAGCCAGAGAGAAAGATTGCTGTTTAGAGAGAAAGAGAGAAGATGAATAAAATCAAAAGATGAAATGAATAAAAAAAGAGGATTAAGATAAAAAGAAACTTGAGAACAGAAACCAGATGCCAGGCCAGAAGAGAGACTGATTGAGGATGGGGGGATGAAGGAAAGGAGGGATGGAGAGAGGGAGGGGCGGTGTCCTCCTAGTGTGCCTTGATAACGCAGCGAGCTCCTCATCTGCTGCAGCGTTGACAGATCCTGCATCAGACAGGTTTAAACAATATGGCCGACATACTCTCCTTGTAAGGATGGAGCCTTACTGCTGTTGTTTACACCTGTCCACATGAGTTCAGATCTACTGCAGAGGGGAGAGGCTGGCTGGACAAACCTTTGTTTCCTGAGACGCACTAGCAGGGGTCCGTTTGCTCCTCTGTCGCCCTCTACAGACTTCTCCAACCATCTGCAGTCAGTCCTATATTTTAAGGGTGGTTTTTTTTAAACATAGAGATATATGTATAGAAATGTTTTATTCAGAGCTATTATTGATAGAATGCAGTGAGGCGGAGCCGGGAGAGGGAGCAGGGAAACTGCTGCAGTGGCACGGAGGAATAGGTCATGGGTTTGGCATTAGCCCCACCCACCCCTAACCTCGGAGCCAATGAGAGTCTAGAAGAGGGGCTGCAGATGTTAACACTGCTCTTTAAAGACCTCTCCGAATAGCGGGGAGATTAGAAGAAAAAAAGAAAAAAAGGAGAAAATATGAGGTTGTAAATATATAATCTTCATGTAAATGTTAAGAAATGCTGTGTCTGGCCGCCTTGCCTTTTTTTAAAAGGGGTCTTCTGTATATTGCCCAGTCCCTTGTCTATGATATGTAGCATAATGTAGCCTACAACAAGGCCTGGGGCTGAGGAGGCACTGAGCTCCCCCTTTCACGTTTAGCCGTGTGGCGGAAGGCACAGCAAGAGACAGTAAGGGGAGCGGAGGTCGCAGCTGGTCCTGCAGTTCTATTGCAGCGGCTTAGCTCACACATGTGAAACCATTAAAAAAAACAACTTAGAAAAACAGCCAGCAGCTATGCTCGGTGGCTAGCGGCCCGCACCTTAAACGGCATATTTTATATATATTATATATATATGATATGTGAGTTAGCCCGGCCCCTCAGGTGAATGTAATGAAGGCAGCGAGTCAGGTGTGAGGATTTGCTACACCTGTGTGAATTAGTCCTGCAATGACAGACAGACAAGGTGTGTCTGAGACGTTCTGCTCATTGCCTTCCTCCAGCACTGGACACAAGGCCAGTCTTTGACAGGATGACTTTCTCCTCAGAGGAGCTGTGGTCCTTAAGACCAGCCTCTGCATGAAAGCCTTCTTTAATCTCTAATGCTTGTATTAATAAAAGATGTCTAAGAGTGGCCTTGGTCGAGTGCAGGAGCCAGAAAGGCAAAGTCTTCCAAAGCTCCTTGCCTTGAGCTCAGAGAGGGTAAAATCAGTGTGAAGGGGAGCAGCTTCCTTGTTCTCTCTCCCAATCTGCCAAAGGCCTGTGGGTGAAGCCTCCAGACCCTGCCTGCGTATGATAATGAGGGGCGGGGTCTACGTCTGGACGCTCTTGCCAAGATTAGAACAGATTAGAGAAGAAATGAAAACGAAAAAACCTACCTCAGGGTAAAGTTACCTCAGTATTCCTAACTTTTTTTTGCTTGCTGGTGTTTTATATGAGAAGAAAAAAAAGAAAAGAAGAGCTGATAGTCCTGAATATTTTTTATTTTTTTAAAGAAAAAAGTATTTTTTTTTTAGGTATTGTCTTGTTGCTTTGGTTATTTTTTTCTGTTTTTTTTTGGGTGTGATGATGGTTGAATGAGCTCAGGATGATGAGGAAGCTGTGTTTTTTTCCCAAAGCAGAGAGAGATAAAAATGCTGGTCTAGAGAGGAAATGGGTCGAGTGCCATTTTGCCTTTTTTAGGTGAGGAAACATGCTCTCTGTCTTCCTGAAGTGTGCTTGGAGCAGCTGTCTGAAGTAGAATATTGGCCAATGGGGAGTGGTGTTAACTTGAGAGGGGGTCCTAAAGTGCACAAGGTGATCCAATATGCCACTGGGTGCTCTTTTTACTAAACTCCCGTCATCGGGGAAGTGATGCTAATCATGCTTAGTGTCACAGAGATGGATCCATCCAGCCTGCCTCCTCCCCAGGTCACATCATATCACTGCGACTGCCCTCTCTGATGGCTAATGGCTCGCCCTGTGCCCCCAAAGGACCTCCCTCTCTTGCCTTATTGTGATGACATCATCATGAAGCGCCAAACATTACGAGAGGGCTTTAAGTGTTCAACAAATTTCTCACCCACAAAGAAGACACGTGAGCTTTTAAGCCAGATTTCACCCTGTCTTTCTTTACCTTTCTCACCTGGTGGTTGGGAACTTGTCAGATCAGAGTTGTGTTGAACGCAGCAGCAGTGGTCCATATACAGAGAAACTGTACATGGAGAAAAGAGAGAGCATTCTACCAACACACACAGGCCTGAACTAGCTCTGACTTCTCTGAATGTGAATATTTATTACCTGTGCACTGACCACGACACCTCAGATGCCCCCTGTTGGCTACATGTGTGCTTGGTGTGTGCGTGTGTGTGAAAGCGAATGCAGGTGTGTGTGTGTGTGTGTGTTTGTGTTCACTGGTTTTAAATGTTCATTTTTGTCAGGGGATGTGGTTGGGTGAAACTTTAGAAAAAGCAGAAAAAAGTAGGACGAGAACCTATGGCCCTCCGTCTGTGTTCCAACTGACCGAGGAGGAAGAAATCCAAGAACCTTTGAAAAAAATGGGAGCAGGAAGCTAAGCAAGAGAGTTCAAAAACAACATTAACCCAGCTAAGTAATAGATTAAAACCTGTACATAAGATGTTAAAAAAAGGTGATCACAATACTTTTGTATTTTTGGAGAAAAAGCAAAAAAAATCTGAATGGGCGAAGCCGTGTAGACAGGAAAGATTGCGCCAAGCCAAGTCACTGAAGGACACTGCCAGATTACTCAATCTTTTTAATGTCTTACTGTCTTACCTTGCTTGATTGATTGACAGACACCGCCAATCTTCATCGGCTAACCCACCAGCTCACCATCAAACAGGGAAAAGTCTATTCTATCGTGTCTATGCTTCCATTTTTGTCCAGAGGTGGTAACTTCACAGGTGTTAAGTTTCCACCTCTTTCAAAACCATAGAGCTCTGTTCACAGCCACCAAGACACGCTATTTAGGATTCATTATTCAGCCTGCAGCCATTTGGATTGGTTAGGATTCATTCTTTTATTTAGATTTTTTTGTTTGTTTTATTTGACAATACAGCAAGCTTTATTTGGACGTGACATCTGGGGACGTACTGTTGCACTAATTGATGAAATATGTCGACAATGTCAAACTATCAAACCGACTGAGAACCTCCTGTAACACCTGATGCAATTCTTTAAAGAAAAAGGTGGAGAGTGAAGGGAAGAGGAGAAGCAAGGATGGGAGGAAAGAGAAGGGAGATGGTCAGTTGTTCTGGGCTGAGGTGGTGGAAAAAAACACAACTCTCCCTCCAACCGCATCAACAACTGAGTTCCACCATCTCCTTTCTTATTCTTCTCCATCTGTCCTTCCACCAAAAAAGCTTCCTCCTTGTTCGTTTTTTCCCTTCTGTACTCCAGGAGAAGAGTGAGATGTTTTTATTTCCTTTTATTAAAAAAAAAAAAATCATTTCATTTTTGGAGCGGGCGGGAACATTAGGGTCCCTCGCCCTCTCTTGCGCTGGTCTACATCGTGTTCGTTTTGCTCACCTCTGTTCACGACCTTTTGATTTTCTTACTTTAACCAACTTTTTTTTTTTTTGTACAATCAATGTTCTGAAAAATAGTTGAATTTGATCATGTTTTGTTCTTTTTTTTTTGTTTTTGAATGCACAAATCTATTAACAAAACAGCTACTAAATACAACCAACTACTAACATGTAGCTCAGTAAATGACAGTGACTGTGCCAAACACACAGGAAGGGGCTCAGTTCAAAATGCAGTATAGAGCCATTTTGAGCAAATAACCAGTAATACTGAGCACATAGAAAAGGTCTTAAGATAACTTCAGTAATATGTCAGAGTGAACATTACTACGGTCAAATGGTGATATCTCATCTTGGAACTGAACTTTTCTCATCTTCTTTTTGTATGTACAGTAGAGACATGTGTACCATGCATACGACACACACATGGCAGTAAGAGCGTCTGCCTCCTGACTGGGACAGAAATCCTTAGACCATGCTAGTCTTTCATAAGGTTTTCATCTAATCTGGACAATTTCCGGGCCCATAAGTAAACTTTGTCCTTTTTTTATGCAAGTTGAGTGATGTATTGATAAGTCGTACCAGCTAGGACAGAGTTTGGCAGCGTGAGGTGCCACACACTAAAAATCAATCAAAATGACACAATTTAGTTTTATCAAGCCGATCATGAGTCTGTTTAAAGGACCACGCCATTGTATGTTTATGCCATTTTCTTTAAATTACTGCCGACCATTTTCTAAAACTTCGTAATCATCATATTCATTCTCCACAGTGAACATCGACAGATTAACCTTTGAAATATTTGCTGTTGGGGCGACCCCCTCTCCAAAAACCTGCCTTAGTTGATAATACTTTGGTGATATAAGGCACAACTTAAGTTACCCTGTGGAGGCTCTTAAGTTTCCCAACATTCTTTCTCCCTCTAGCTCTGCTTTCGTTCTTCAGTAAACCCCTGAGACACATTTCTGTGTCTTCAGCAGCTAAATGTTTGCTGTGTCCACCAACACATAGCATACAATGGGTTTATGAGAGCTTTTCACTGAAAACAGCTGCTTAAAAGGATGTTTTATGTGAGGTGAGACTCAACCCAAACAGTAAAGCTGCAGGTCGTAAACCAAAACAGTTAGCTGAAAGATGCTAAAATGCCCCGTAACTCTGGGCCTGCTCATAATTCTCTGTGGACCCATCACTGAATGGCCTCGATAAAATATTGACATAGTGTAATGAAATACCATGACAGCAATGGTTTAGAGAATGCTCAGCACTAATGAAAACATATGCAGTAAATGGGCTACAAATTCACTGGTGTTGTCCTTTAACTCAACATTGGAAGCTTGAAAATTCAGTAGTACAGCTTTGCTTTGTAGACCTTTCAACATGTAGCTCAGCCCTGACAGACAGGAAAAAAAACAGACTGACAGACAGACAGACTCCAAGCTCTTGTGAGGACAGTTTGCATTTAAAGAGCGCAAACTCCTCCTTGTCGTGAACCCCCGTCCCTCCGCAGAGAAGGCCTCCGAGTCTCCACAAAATTGAAGCAAAACGGAGGCCCGGCAGAGGGACACCTCACCGAGACGAAACAAACAAACCTCTTGACACATAACTAGGAACGCTACCTCAAAACATAAGCAAACTCAGCCAGAAGATTGTTTCTTTTATTTTCTTTTATTGCAAACAAACAAGAGCAAACAGTCAGTCAGTCAGTCGGACAGACATGCAAACAGAACAGTTGGACAGTCTATGGAACAGTCACAATTTTTTTTTCCACTCTTCGACTTTAATTTATTTTTCGGTTTTTGAAATTTTTACCTCTCCAGCTAAGAGATGGGACTGTAAAAATAAATGAGTAAATAAGAAAAAAAAATGACAAAAAAGACAAAAAACCCGTAATGGACACATTGTGGTGCGGGGTGGCGTGGGCAGCCGGAGCCAGGATTCTATTCACGTGTCGTGGTAGAATATTGACGATTGATTCAGTCATAACGAGGTGTTCATTTTTGCTCTGGGAACAGTTATTATTTCACAGCTTAACAGTAAAAAGCTGCTTCTAGTCACTCACTTCAACCAGAACCTAACACCACAGTGTTTTTTACCTGCCTCCGACCGCTATAATTGCCCACAATCCTTCTTCAGCTCTGCCGTGCTGCTCCACTTTCCCTCCCTGTGATTTCACCTCCTGAATCAAGGGGCACGACACCTGTAACCATGTAATTGTTTTGTTGATCTACCTCTTGGGAAAAAATAGGTAAATGGTATTTTTTTTTTTTTTTGGAAAAAGGACACAAAAATAACAAAAAAAAGTTGCTCGAAAGAAATATAGGTAAATGAATAACTGGGTAGCGGCATCTCCATATACTGTAGTGGATAGTCT
The DNA here is from genome assembly GCA_037975185.1 of Centropyge bicolor. Lineage (NCBI taxonomy): Eukaryota > Metazoa > Chordata > Actinopteri > Pomacanthidae > Centropyge > Centropyge bicolor. Next base: position 7,245,196 of record JBBMOC010000022.1, on the reverse strand, counting down.
ATTAAAGGAAAAAAACTTTTACTTCTTCCAAAGATGATTTTGTTTTCTTTCTCCATTCTTAGTTCTTTTTCAAAGGATTATGAAATTGAATAATAATCTTAAAGGGGGAGACAAAAACTTACCACCTGTTTTTAATTTTCTTCTTAAAAAAAACCCAACATAAATGAGATTTCTTTATCCAATTTGCATTTTCTTTTGTCGATTTCGTTAACCTTACACTTTTTTTTAACTTCAAAATATTCTTCATGTTTTATTTTGGTTGACTTCTAATTTTTTTTTTCTCTCTCTCTTTTTTTATGACAGCAGATTGTATCTCTTGTGTTTGGGTGCATTTAGCATTTTCTTTCTCTCTGTAAAAAGCCTACATGAGTTAGAGCGCCCTGCGAGGACCTTTTACACTGATCGATGATCTATTTTCACTTCTAATGAGTCGTTTGAAAAAGCAAAAGGACCTGTTGTTTTAGCTGACTGTGTAGCTGCAGGTGGAAGGAGGGAGGCCCTGTGTCACTTCTGTCCTTCTCATGCTGATCTGAGCTGGATAGAGCAAGATTAATCTGATCTGGGCTCAGCCTCGAAACTGAAAATGAAGATCCTCATGTGCTTTGATTGTGCAGCCATGATGAGACTGTTTGCTCACATCCCAGCTGCAGAGATATGTGCAGGGTTGAGTCTTCCTCCTTCCACCAGATGGCGCCTTTGGTCTTTACAGTATATGGACTTTCACCCTCTGCCTGCCTGATTCCTTTAGTCCTCATCAACACTCGTTTTAAACTCCTTGTAAACAAAACAGAGCATAGATATGAATGTGTTATTAAAAGATGAGAAAATGGACCCTCTTGCCTCCTTTGTGTGTGGTTTTTCTAAAGTCTACAATGATCTGTTACGTTCTTTAAACCTGTGTCGCTCTTCACCCTTTGACAAAGGCACAAAGTGCATCACAGTGGAGAAATACTGATGTAGAAAAAAAAAGAGCAATAACACATCAAACAAATGATGAAACAAGTGACCCATGATCCCACAGTCATTCGCCTGGACCACAAACCTCCAGCTGGGTCCCATTCATAGGTGACCCCTATCACCTTCACTGCATAAGATCTATAATGTACTTAAAGCAAGACCATGCACAGTGTTATCACTTTTATAGTCAGTGTGAAACTTCAGCGGTAGGAAGTAGCAGGGACACTATGACATCCAAATAAAGTAACTGGTCAGACTAATAGTAAAATGTGTTACAGTAGCTCAGACATGATTGATCGGAAGATAAAAAGCCTCAAACACTTCTTTTAGTTCATCATTATCAAAGCAACACCAAAGCATATTAGCAGACCATTTCATGTGCATACAACAGCAGCATTGTATGCCATAAAACAAGGCTGGTAACATCTGGAGGACTGAGCAGCTTGATCTCTGTTTTATCACCAGTAATACTAGAAATGTAGACTCAGCAAAGCCAAATAACTGAATGGAACAGTTCTGTAGCCAAAGCTAGCATCCCGAGGCAGGACAGGTCTTCATGTCCAGTTTGAATGGACAGTGCAGGGCAATCAATTAACAATATCAATGATATAATATATAGAAAAGAATATTATAAAATAAATATTACTCCAACCATAGAGTTGTGACTTGGCAGCATCATGCTAACTGTGACCCTAACAGTCCTGACAACATGATCTTAATACTTTAATACTGATGTAACAACATGACCTCCAGAAATAAGTCAGGTGAAGGTGAAAACACAGGTCAACCTCAGTTGGTCATTCAACAGCTGGAAAGAATTGTGGGATTTGAAAGGATTCAAAACTGATGGTGATTTCTCCTACACAAATATGTAATATGGAGAATCTTGATAACTTAATCTTTCTCAACAAAATCTAAATACAGAGCAGCCAAATCTGTCATTTGTAGATTTACTTATACCCTGATGTCTCAATGGACCAAAATGTTTATTTTGTAATACAATCAATCCTCATATTACAGTTATCTTAGCGACAGAGAAATATGTTACCTCATTGCTGTGTTTAAAAAAGAAAAATGGTGTTCACAAGTTTTGTCTTTGTTTCACTCTGGCTGAAAGTAAATGCATGCTCTAGGCCAGATCAAGATCTTTACAACACAAGGTAAAGGTGCTCACACTGCTCTAGGGGCTTCCAAAGTGAGCCCAAATTGAAAGTTCCTTGCTTTAACTTTCTGTCTGTTGCTTCTGAGGTCTGTTCCCAGAGGCTCTGCAGACTGCCGAAATTAATCAATTTCCTAAATATGACTGAGGAACTAAATCTTGACCTGGTTTTGATTTGGGTTCCTGAGTTCCTGAAATGGGTCGACGCAGAGGATGGTGGTGTCTGACCCTGAGTATCAGAATAGCCACCTCAACACATAGATACATCGGGCAAATTCATGAGCAGCCACTGTGGATAATTGGGCCACAGGCAAAAGGCCAACCCTTAAAATGTTGTTTAAAACAGTCTAAAGCAGTTGTTTCTCTCAGGGACTGATCCAAAACAGCACCAAAATTAGTGAACATTCTGTAGCTTGAGGTTCAGGGATTGGTGGAGCTGCTGCTTGACACTGGCCTCTCGAACATAAGAAATGCCCCAACACTCAGTTCCTTTAAACTGAAACCGAAACAAACAAGGCAGCAGCCTCGACAGACACATTTGAGGTTTGATCAGTGAGAGGATGTTATGACACTATTGCACATGATCCTCACCCTGGCAGTGAACTAATCAACCACAGGTGGAAGTGAAACTGCAAAGTCAATCATTTCAGGAAGTGAACTTTGGAAATTCCTCCATGCTTTAGAAATTTCCCTGTTGTGGAACTAATAAAGGAATATTTTATCTTATCCTTAAACTCCAGTAAAAAATTTCAAAGCAACCACACACTTATTACTGTAACTCCACTGACTTTGTCTTTTTGCAACATCCGACCACAACTTCCTGTTTCTTACATCAGTCTTGTGGAGGCCAACTTCTTGTAAAGAATATTTAGCGTCATTTCATTTATTTAACATGACAAAACCAAATTACTGAAAACTGAAGAGAATAGAGGTGAACATAAGTGAGCAATTGAAAGACTTATAGACATTTCTGCTTAGTGAGTATTTTCACTATTGAATATATTTTGCTGATAATACGGACATTTCACTTAAATTACTCATTTTACTTTTAATTTGGAATGTGGGACTTTTCCTTTTCAGTGAGTATTTTACATTGTGGAATACAGTGTGACATGCCTGTTTATGACACTGAGAGATTAATTTTGTCTTTGTGTGTCTGTGTGGTCTGTTTTGCTGACGTAAAAAGGAAACAAAACTGACGGCATTGTCTGTGCAGAGAAGTTATTCTAATGGGGCTTTTAATGCCACGACTGTTCAGAAACCCAGGCTGACAAAGTAAGTCTCTTGTTAAAATGTCTTTCAATAGTTTATGTTTTTCTTTTGTATTAATCCTGTTTTCCAATCTTATTTCCTTTAGGTTTTTGCTTCACCTTGCTGAATATATTTTGTTCTTTTTAATCCATTGCACCCCATATTTGTAGTGTTTTAGAGTTTTATAATTTCTCATTTTGTGACAAAGTCTATCTATCTATCTATCTATCTATCTATCTATCTATCTATCTATCTATCTATCTATCTATCTATCTATCTATTTTACTTAATCAAATTGTGTTGCTGTTTATATTGTATCTCTGTAAAACACTTTGTTGCTGTTACTGTTTTGTAAAGTGTCATAGGTCTGAAAAATATGTGGACTTTGTGACTCCATGTTGAAAATATGGATATCCTATTAGTTGATGTTAATGACACTGGTTCATAGATACACTCCGATTCACACTGTTATTTAATTTGAAAGCAATACAATTTCCTCCTCCTCTGTACAGTACATCTCCCTGTGCTGAGGCATCTGAGTTCACTGTGGTTGACACAGTTAATGTGCGCCACCTAGTGGACACTTGGTGGAACGCACAGACTGTACACTCAACATGGATGTGTGTGATGAGAGAGAGGATGCTGCCCCACCCTTGAAAATCGCTGTGGAACATGGCAGCCAAGCCATATCTAGGTGAGATGAGGATTTTTGACTCATTATGGTTGTTTTCCATTTCAGCTGAGAAGTGGAATTATTGTCATCATTATTCAGAATAAAAAGTATCTCTGCTCTGTGTTAAAGCCCAGTCCAGCAGGAGAGAGCAGGCTCCCCTGAACCCAGCTGTGTGTCTCTGAAGAGCAACTGGTCCATGACTGCACCCTTATGCTTCAGAGATGGAAACCACTCTCAGCAGAGGTGAACATAGATAGATTGTCTAGGCTTTAAATAGGATGAGTTTGTCGTCCAGCTCACTTGATTTCATTTGGTAGCTGAGTTTCCTCTTATGGAGCACCAGCAGCATTTCCACTGGACTTCACCTTGTATTTAGTTCACCTCATCTACAGTGTGAACCACGAGTATTGTGTATGTGTGTGTGAGTTGATATCAGTGGACCAATTTTTATTTCATGTTTACAGAGTCCACCAAGAGAGATCAGACATAACCACTGGCCAGTCTGACCAACATGAAGCAGATCTGTCCTCCATATTCATGGTGTGTAAATTGTCTAAATATTTGATAAACAACATGTTCTTACACCCATGCTTCGCTATTCACATGAATACATGTTCAAGATAGGAGATGTTAGCTGTGTTTCACACAGGTTGGACCACTTCTCTGCTCTGGAGATACCTCCATAAATGACCTTGAGCAAATCGAGCACACTCTGGCAGACCTTGTATTTTTCTGAATGCAGAGACAGTATTCATGGCCTTCAAGTGCCATAGTTGGTATATCAAGAGTTTGGAGGGTGGTATATTTTACTACCTTTCCAAAACAAGAAACATTAGAACAAAATTGTAAGGAATATATTAAATAGTGTATTTTTCTGCTCTCACATAAGCTGCACATGTTAGCATGCCTGGTAGCTAGCTTAGTAATCACAGTGGCAATTACACATTATTTCCAAAGGCAAGGGGCATATCTTTAGACAGCGCTAGTCCCATCAAGCTCTGTTTGGTCACCAGTTCTTTGAGGAAATATTTGAGTTATTAACAACAAATTTTTCTATCATGTTCACCAGCTAGTCGCTAAATGTCAGTCATTTAGTGCTGACCAGGAGGTGCACAGTGGTTCAATGACTGGACCTTTTAGCTGGAAACACCTAGAGCAGCGAGACAGTAAAAACGCATAAGACAACAAGCAATTGAAACAACTGAACTATGCTAAAATACTCTGTAGAGCTGAGGAAAACTACAAAATTCTCTCTGGGTTTGTCTCCACAAGTGGCCTCTTTCACATAAAACACATTAGCATCTGACACACAAATTTATCTCTGTGACTTTTGTGTATACAACTGAGTACAAGACCTTGAATCTTTTGGAGAAATGTCTGACAGAATAAGCTGTTACACCTATTCAGAAAGGCCACATGTAATTTTATATTTTACATACTATTCCAGCTTCTAGAGGAGAACATTCTCACTTTTGTGAAGACTGAGCTGAAGAAGTTCCAAGGAGTTCTTGGTCCAGATCACTCGGATTGCTTCGAGGAGCAGAAGAAGGATGAGGAGGTGGCAGGTGGTGGGGAGGAAGAACAGAGGAAAAACAGCAGACTGGCACTTTTGAAGATCACACTGCACTTCTTGAGAAAGATGAAGCAGGAAGAGCTGGCCAATTCTTTGCAGAACAGTAAGTTCAAACTGCTATAAATGAAGACTGTCCTTCAGGGTTGGTCAAAGGGTTAAAACACTTTATTTCATGAAGACAATTTCAATGGCCAATCAGCTACAAGTGTGATTAAAAAGTAAATATAAGTGTAAAGGTAACATTACCATTTGCATACACAATCAAAACATGTATGCACAACACATTTAAGCTGAATCCAAGAGTTCATGCATGCTGGATCAATTTGCCTCAAAATCACTGTGTTGCTCATACTGTTGAATCTTTTCTTTTACTCTGCAGGAACCCTCACTGCAGTTTGCCAAAACAAGCTCAAAAGTAATCTGAAGGGGAGGTTTCAGTGTTTTTCTGAGGGAATTCCTAAAGCTGGCAACCCCACACTCCTGAATGAGATTTACACAGAGCTGTACATCACAGAGGGAGGGATGCGACAGATTGAAACAACTTCCAGGAAACCATCGAGAGCAGAAACCATGATCAAATGTGAAGACATCTTCCAGCCCTTACACGGCAGAGATCATCAGCCAATCAGAACGGTGCTGACAAAGGGCGAGGCAGGTATAGGGAAAACCATCTTAACACATAAGTTTAGTCTGGACTGGGCTGAAGACAAAGCCAACCACGACATCCAGTTCACATTTCCATTCACTTTCAGAGAGCTGAATCTGTTGGGTGGGAAAAGATGCAGCTTGGTGGAGCTTCTTCATCTCTTCTTTGCTGAGACCAAAGATGCAGAAATATGCAGCTTTGACAAGTTCAAGGTTCTGTTCATCTTTGATGGCCTGGATGAGTGTCGACTTCCTCTGGACTTCCACAGCAACGGTATCCTGACTGATGCTACAGAGCCAACCACGGTGGATGTGCTGCTGACAAACCTCATCACTGGGAAGCTGCTTCCTTCTGCTTGCATCTGGATAACCACTCGACCTGCAGCAGCCAATCAGATCCCTCTTGAGTGTGTTGACATGGTAACAGAGGTGAGAGGGTTCACCGACGCCCAGAAGAAACAATACTTCAAGAAGAGATTCAGAGAGGAGGAGCAGGCCAGCAGAGTCATTTCCCACATCAAGGCATCAAGAAGCCTCCACATCATGTGCCACATCCCAGTCTTCTGCTGGATCACAGCTTCAGTTCTGGACCATGTGCTGAGAGCAGATGAAAATGGGGAATTACCCAAGACCCTGACTGAGATGTACATCCATTTCCTGGTGGTTCAGTCCAAAGTAGGGAACATCAAGTATCGTGGAGAAACTGAGACAGACCCACTGTGGAACAGCCAGACCTGCAACGTGATCATGTCTCTGGGAAAACTGGCTTTTGAGCATCTGCAGAAAGGAAACTTGATCTTCTATGAATCAGACCTGATAGAGTGTGACATTGATATCAGGGCAGCCTCTGTTTACTCAGGAGTGTTCACACAGATCTTCAAAGAGGAGTGTGGGCTGTACCAGGAAAAGGTGTTCTGTTTCGTCCATCTGAGCATTCAGGAGTTTCTGGCAGCTCTGTATGTCTTTGTGACATTTACCAACACTGGAGTAAACCTGCTGTTAGAAGCACGATCAAGATCCAGATGGTCTCTCAGGGAAAAATCGAAGGTCAATCCCCTCTACCAAAGTGCTGTGGACAAGAGCATACAGAGTCCAAATGGACACCTGGACTTGTTTCTTCGCTTCCTCATGGGTTTGTCACTGGAGACCAATCAGACCCTTTTAAAAGAACTGCTGACACAATCAGGAAGTAGCATACAGAACCAGGAAACAGTGAAATACATCAAGAAGAAGATCAGCAAGATTCCATCTCCAGAGAGATGCATCAATCTGTTCCACTGTCTCAATGAGCTCAATGATAATTCTCTTGTGGAGGAGATCCAAAAATACTTGAGTTCTGGAAGTCTCTCCACAGACAAACTGTCTCCTGCTCAGTGGTCAGCTCTGGTCTTTATCTTACTGTCATCAGAAAAAGACCTGGAAGTGTTTGATTTGAGGAAATACTCCGCATCAGAGGAAGGTCTCCTGAGGTTGCAGCAAGTGATCAAAGCTTCAAGAATATCCTGGTAGGTATCACTGGGCAAGGTTTCTTTGGGTAAGGTCGTCTTTTTTTTGTGATAAAATAGAAGCATTTTCCATTTTTTTGTGTTTTCTCCCAACTAATGCTACTTCAGCCTGAGAGACTGTAAGCTGTCAGAGAGAAGCTGTGAAGCTCTGGCCTGTGTTCTGAATTCAAAGTCCTCCCATTTGAGGGTGCTGGATCTGAGTGGCAATGACGTACAGGATTCAGGACTAGAGCTGCTATTTGCTGGACTGGGAAGTCCACACTGTAGACTGGAAACTCTACGGTCAGTACTCATGAACCAAGTCAATGCACAGTCTATGACAATGATAAATGTTGAAGCATATACAGTTTTCACTTTTCACATGTGTTTAACTAAGTAAGTTCATATTTGACAATTCTGTAGGTCATATTTTACGCTCAGTGTCTATAGAGAAGTTAGTGTCCCCTTTATGAAGTGGTGCAAAAACTAAAGGAGTGGTGATGTGGGTGGTGGAAGAGCATGTAAGCAAGTGAGAAGCAAGACATTGGACTGTATTTATATAAAGTTAACCATGCCATAATCTCAGTTTATTTGTAATTTGTAGACACTATAGAAATCAACAATTTTTTAAAAATGTAGGCATTGAATATAATCCACAACCTTTGCAGGATGGTCCAATACTGACACTCTTGTCTGGTGACGTTGGCTGGTTGGTTTAACTTCATAAACACAAGTTATTTATAATAGAAGATCTCCAGTAAATATTTAAAGATATGTAACTCTACAACTTAATTATCTATTTTTTTAATCTATAATAATAGAATAATAATTATCTAATTATTTAAGAGATTGAAAAATCAGTTTATTTCCTATGTTTGATTCATATTTTTATCATCAGTTTGGGCGGCTGTAACTTGTCAGAGAGAAGCTGTGAAGTTCTGGCTTCAGTTCTCAGCTCCCAGTCTTCCAGTCTGAGAGAGCTGGACTTGAGTAACAACAACCTGCAGGATTCAGGAGTACGACTGCTCTCTGCTGGACTGAAGAGACCTCACTGTAGACTGGAGACTCTGCGGTCAGTAGCCATGAACCAATTCAATACATCAGTCAGGCACATCTTTTGGTCAGAATTCACAATTTTGACCAGGATCTATGTCTTACCAAGTGTTTTACTCCCCCAGCCCTAACCATGCCATAACCCTACTGTATGTGTCAGAACAATTATCTGTCCCAGTCTGAACTACACCCTGGTTGCCATGCTTAGCGATTGTAGAAGTGCATCATTCACAAAATGTTGGCATTGACCATGATCCACAGTCTTCTGACATTCTTGTCCGGTTGGTTGGTTGGTTTTATTTCAAAGCACAATAGATTTTTGCGTAAATGCGTTTTTGTTGCCAGCAGTCAAAACCTCCAGTATATACATTATTAGTATATACAAATTAAAGTGAGCAAATATTGTTCCTAAGAGAGATTAAAGAAACTGTGTCCTTCCTATGTTTGATTCATATTTTTATCATCAGGTTGGGCGGCTGTAACTTGTCAGAGAGAAGCTGTGTAGTTCTGGCTTCAGTTCTCAGCTCCCAGTTGTCCAGTCTGAGAGAACTGGACTTGAGTAACAACAACCTGCAGGATTCAGGAGTACGACTGCTCTCTGCTGGACTGAAGAGACCACACTGTAGACTGGAGACTCTGCGGTCAGTAGCCATGAACCAATTCAATACATCAGTCAGGCACATCTTTTAAGGAAGTGTGTAGACATACACTGTTTTTCCTTTTCACAGATGTGTTTGACTCAGCCTGGTATCACTAGGAATTAAGTTCATATGGGACAATTCTGCAGGTCACAAGTTCAGTGCCAATACAGAACGAAGTGTGTGTGTGTATTGTGGCATGTAGTAGTGTGTATTAATGAAGTGATGTGAACAGTAAAGGAGTGGAGGTTGGAGTGGTGGATAGGCATGTATGCATGTTTGACATTGGACTGCATTTGTATTCATGGACTGTATTTAAGATAAGATAAGATAAATTTTATTGATCCCCCTTAGTGATCCCCCCCTTGTTACAGCAGCAAAAGCAGGTAAACAGTAAGTCAAAAATAAATACCAGTAAAGTGGCTAATTAAGAAATAAGGCAGCAGTAACAAGAGAAATAAGTGGCACAGAACAATAAAGTGACACGAAAAAGGTATTTACATTATATGGGGTAGAATATTTACACTATGTTACATGTATTCCTTGTAATTGACATCCATAAGTAATAGACATACTATATTCATATGAGAATAAAGATGCTATGATTGCTATTACACAGAAATTTCTATGGTATGGCACTGATCTATGGTATTGCACTGATCTATGGTATTGCACTGATCTATGGTATTGCACTGATCTATGGTATTGCACTATTTACTTTATCCAAAGCACGCTCAGCATGGTACCATGTTGGGATCACCTCCTGGAGTTCATTGTCTTGCTCATAGACAATGTAGGTTGGTTGCATCTGTTTCCACATTTTTTTCAATTAACCTGAACCTAAAGAAGCCATTGCAGATAAGATAAACGTGATATGATTCCATAAGACTTTTATTTTCTTCCATCCTAAAGGAAAAGTTAGTCCCAGCAAGACAGAGAGTAATCATATTTCATAAAGATATCAGCGGTGAAACTTGATTAAAAAAAAAAAAAAATTTAATTAAACTAGAAATGTTTGCTTTGATGTATTTAATTTATTGATGAAACATATTAGAAAACAGCTATTGTTATTAATTCCCTTGACTCACTGAATCCTCAAATATAAGAAACAGTATTAAATTCATATGCCATATTTATTGAAAAATTGATCATGCAAATCTGATCAATAAGTCAATTGATTGTACTGAAACACATTTGTCCATTGCCAGTATGGCAGTATATAGTCACAACTAACTGAAGATACTGGCAACTAATTAGTGGTAGAAAATCTGTCATGTAACACATTCTGTAATACCTGCCTGTCTTCCATGTTCATGTAGGCTGTCAGGCTGTCAGGTCACAGAGGAAGGCTGCACTTTCTTGGCCTCAGCTCTAAGCTCCAACCCCTCCCACCTGAGAGAACTGGACCTGAGCTACAATCATCCAGGAAAGCCAGGGGTGAAGCTGCTCTCTGCTGGAGTGGAGGATCCACTCTGGAGACTGGAAACTCTCTGGTTGGTTATGTTCGCGTACACTTCCTGATGATTCTGTGTGTGGATCTGTATTTTTACCCTTTATCTCTTGTGTCACTTCTGCCTCAGTTTTGACCATGGTGGAAGGCATCGCTTGAAACCCTTCATGTGTAAGTTGAGCTTTTCTGATGTATTTTGAGGTTATTATAGACTAATATAGATATACAACAGCCGAGCTGCCAAGAGTTGGAAAGAGATCATGCTCACTAACTGATTATACAAATGCAATGGCAAATTTGGTGAAGTTGGTTGATGAAGAATTAATGAAAACAAAAACTTTTAAAACTTGAAAAGATTAAAAATGAGGAAACCTGTTTAAGTCAAAAGACAAGATATTTCTTTATTTGTCCCACAAAGGGACATTTCCAAATGGATGGAAAAGATCAAATGGATTTGACCTGTACTGCTAAACATGACATATGGCCACATTGCATGGTTTAGTCTAGATAAGCATCACATTTAGTAAAGTCAGATACCACATGTTTGAGATATCCAGTTATAAACAGTTAATCAACTAATGACAACAATCATGAATGAATCAGAGCCTGTAAAACTAAAGTGTGTCTGTGTTGTGTCTGACTCTGACCATCAGATGCCTGTGAAGTCACACTGGACCCAAACACAGCCAACAGGAAGCTCTCTCTGTCTGAAGACAACAAAAAGGTGGCCGAGGTGGAAGAGGAGCAGTCTCACCCCGAGCATCCAGAGAGGTTCCAGCACTGTAAGCAGGTGCTCTGTCGAGAGGCTCTGAGCAGCAGCTGTTACTGGGAGGTGGAGTGGAAAGGATGGGTGAGTGTGGGGGTGACATACAGAGGAATCAGAAGGAGAGGAGAGAATGACGAGTGCTGTCTCGGTGAGAATGACAGGTCCTGGGGTCTCTTCTGTTCTGGCAATGGTTACTCTGCCTGTCACAGTAAGAGGACAGTGGACATACGCAGCATCCCCCCCTGCTCGGACTGTGGACGAGTCGGAGTGTATCTGGACTGGCCTGCTGGGACTCTGTCCTTCTACAGTGTCTCCTCTGACACACTGATCCACCTCCACACCTTCCACTGCTCCTTCACCGAACCCCTCCATCCTGCATTCAGGTTTAAGTTGTCGTCTGCGTCTGGTTCTTCTGTGTCACTGTGTCAGTTTGAGGAGGGAGAATCAACTCCACTGTAGAGAGAGACTGGCACTGGCTCGGAAAGTGAGCACCCACACACACACACACACACGCACACACACGCACACACACACACACACACACGCACGCACGCACACACACACACACACACACGCACGCACACACACACACGCACGCACACACAGGCACGCACACACACACACACACACACACACACACACACAGACACACACACACACACGCACACACACAACCACACACACACACACACACACAGACACACACGCACACACACACGCACGCACGCACACACACACACGCACACACACACACACACACACGCACACACACACGCACGCACACACACGCACGCACACACAGACACGCACACACACACACACACACACACACACACACACACACACACACACACACACACACACACCAGCTCTGGCCTAAGAGCATGAGTCTGTCTGTAATGATAATGTTTTATGGTGAAATGTTAAATTGAAGTTGAAAGCAAATAGAAATGTGAATGTATGTATCCACAACCAGAGAGTTTGTGTGTTTCATTTATCTAAACTAGGGGCAGTAAGCTTGACTCCCCTCATGTTCATGAGTAGACACATTGTTTCACAGTCCAAAAGAACGAACCGAACAAACGGTCCGGTCTGGATTGTCTCCCTCCGGAGCTGCACTCCGCTGTCAGCTGCTTAGTTCAGTTCAAACTGGCAGTAGCACTGTGGACTACAGATCACAGCTGCATGGCTCTCCCATAAGCACTGATATGCTCATCACGCAGCATTTGGGGGAGTGGGGGCCCTGTCATGTGAAGTTGGGTAGCCCCCCCCCCCCCCCCCACACACACACGTCAAATCCCACTTTAACCACTGGGTGTAAGAAACCAAGAAAAGCAACACTCCCTAATTCTCCCTGATAATCCTATTGTTTTGGTTTATGATGGAAACATATGGGACTGTGATTATTGATGTGGATGTGTAAAAGAGGTTGTATTTTGAGTTTGAATAACATGTTGATTGACATGGAGAGAAAGATAATGAAAGAGATGCAGAGTCAAAGAAGATAACAGGTGTTAATAAATGGTTTCTGCTGAGTGAGGCTGAGTGGAGAGGAACCTGTCTGCTGCTGTCACATTATTTTTCCTGTTTTAACAGGAACCATTATCTGCTTACTGGTCAACATCTGGAGACCTGTAGCACAAGCAACACAGAAGTATCTGCCAGTTCTTCCCCGACACTTCTCTGTCTTCCAAAAGAATGACTGACATGTTCTGTCAACTACCTCTTTACATGCCTGACATGTTACATACAGTGTAGTACAAATACATATATTACTACTAATACACATATTACTACAAATACACATATTACTACTAATACAGCACATTTTTCACTTATTTCTCTTTTTTTTGAAAGACACTTTTCAAATTGAATTCCTTTGTTAGTCCCACAGTGGGGATTGAATTTGCTGTATGGCTGCCAACACATTCACATAAGCAACCTTACCCTGCCGGGGAATCGAACCCACATCACTGCGGTGAGACCACAGAGTCCCAACCACTGGACCACCACCAGGGCTACTGCTGCCAATGTGTGTGTGTGTGTGTATGTGTGTGTGTGTGTGTGTGTGTGTGTGCATTCGAAAATGTATTACAGTTTTCCTTAATTAAGATAAGATAAGATAAGATAAGCCTTTATTCGTCCCACAGTGGGGAAATTCACATGTTACAGCAGCACAGGGGATAGCAGCAGTTAAATATTAAGAACAAATAACAATCTAGAAAAAAAGGAGATATACACAAGTTCGCATTACTTATTTACACTTTTGAGTATGGATATGAAATATAAAATCTGAAATATAAAAATATATGACCAGTATAAAATATATGACCAGTATAAAATATGACCAGTAAAAAATACACAATGGGCCTAAACTGAGGTAGGAAATGACAGCTTAAATACAGAATATTAAATATTAAGTACTAAATACAGAATATTGCACATTGACTTGGTCAAGTATTGCACAGTGAGTGGAAGTTACATAAGGAACAAGTATTGCACAAGTGTACTGAAGAACAGTATATGGTCCATGGTCTATTGGGAGCAGTGCTGGTTATACAGTCTAACAGCTGCAGGAAGAAAAGACCTGCGATATCGCTCCTTCACACACTTTGGGTGAAGCAGTCTGTCGCTGAAGGAGCTCTCCAGTGTTGTTAAAGTGTCCTGCAGGGGGTGGGAGTCATTCCCCAACATGGATGACAGCTTGGCCATCATCCTCCTCTCTCCCACCACCTCCACTGGGTCCAGGGGGCAACCCAGCACAGAGCTGGCCTTCCTGATGATCTTGTCCAGTCTTTTCCTGTCCGCAGCCGAAATGCTGCTGCCCCAGCACGTAACTCCATAGAAAAGGGCTGATGCCACAACAGAGTCATAGAAGGTCTTCAGGAGTGCCCCTTGCACTCCAAAAGACCTCAGTCTCCTGAGCAGGTAGAGTCTGCTCTGACCCTTCCTATAAAGTGCAGCAACTTTTCAGCATTGTCATTCTGCTCCTGTTCTATCTTATTTTCCTGTTCTATCTTTTTTTTTTATATTGGTTTGATCTGACGTGTCTTTCCATCCATCCAGTTTCTGCCTCTGACGCTCAGCTTGGTTTCAGCCCTGTAGACGCTGTTGTTTTCCCTCCGGTCCTTGGCTGCAGGCCTGTAGACACTCTCTCTCCGTTATCCTTTGATCCTTTGTCATGTCATACCATTCTAATAACTACTCCCAGAAGCCGCCCCCTGTGGGCCCCGCCCCCTGTGGGCCCCGCCCCCTGTGGGCCCCGCCCCCTGTGCAGAGCAAAGGATTTGTTTACAGATTGTAGTTTAGGAACAGTATCAGTATCATGCCGGCGCAAAAATCCTCTCAGCCAACTCCCAAATGTTTTTTTTGCAAGTTTGTGCAGAGAAGGGACCATAGGTGAACTGTTTTACCACCAAAGTAGTGGTTCCTGGTCCCTCGGAACTGGCCTCTCTTCTGCGTACCTGCACATTTCAATTAGTTCAATTAGTGCATACAAGAGCGAACTGACACTAAAGTATCGATCTCGCCACGCTAGTATCCATCCCATAGTGATACTGACTTGCTATCGATACTATAGCCCATCTCTCTCTCCTGGCATTCCCATGTATGACTCAGATCTGTCTCCCCACTGGACCATCTTCACAAGACGAACAGCATTAGTTGTGTGAACCTTCTGGGTTCAGTACACTCCAACTGAACATGCCTTTTCTTTTTTTTGACACTTTCCTATTGACTGAAAGAAGCAAACCAAGTATAGTATAATTTATAGTAGTAATTTTTCTTTGTTATGATCATTTTCAGGTGAAAATCTCTCTTATTTATCTTACCCCCCCCCCCCCCCCCCCCCACACACACACACACACACACATACATCAATGTCAAGGAAAACACACAAAATCACATCTGTTTTATTTAGATGCATTCATATAGTACATGCTGATGTTCAATATCGAATATTGTCTTTACAAAGCAATGGAGGTTTGCGTTGTCCTTTACATATCATCAGAGTCCATTGTCATTAAACATTAAAATATGGCTAGAATACAGCTGAATATAACATTGGTGTCACTATGCTTCTAAATTTCAGTCAAAGTGAAGTATTTTCAGATTTCTGAGTAATCTTCTATATTGTTGGTACGTATATATGTTGTGTGTACCTTCAGTAAAAGGTACAGTATATTTTTCTGTAGTATTTGGAACATGAACTCTGTGTTTAGCAAAGTGTATATAATATGTAATGTTGCGTCTGACCACTAGAGGAAATCATTTCACCAATCATTTCTACACGTTTCCATTGAGAGGACAGGTGAAGGGATCCAGATGAAGTTTTAAGAGGACGCCCCCTTGTGGTATAAACTGATCATAACAACTCTATGCAGATTGTGTTTTCTAACTGTTACTGAACATTGTCATCTTTAAAAAAAATCTTTTTACATAGATATGAGTCTCAAAAAATAAGTTAAAGAACAAAACATGTACTTGTATAATCAGACATGTTTTATTCATACAAAAATATTTAAAATACCAAGCTTTGCAGCATTGACATATCAAGGTAAAAGCGTCTGGGCACGTGAGCATTGAAGAAGACCAAACTATTTACATTTTTACATTGATTGCACCCAGAATGAAAACTGAAAGTGGTTCCACAGAGAGTTTGCAGTTTACCCATTGATTGCATGTTGAGTATAGACTGGATGCTCTAAGGGAGACTGACATCTATCTAGAAAACAAACTTCTAAGCCACAACCACAGTAGAGGTATGTTTGAATGATTGGTTTTAAAGCTGTTACTAAATGTGAGATTTCTAGATAGAGCAATGTCTCCCTCTGCTGGTTTTTACTGGCAACAACATGTGCAGGTTGGCTGTTTTGTGTGACTATATCCCAGGCATGCAGTGTGTTTGTCTGCTACTGCAAAGCCATGCAGGTGTAGAGGGTGTGCAGACAGATGTTACTGCTGATATGTGGATTCCAGCCAAACCAGGCTTCAAGTCATTTTACAGACTCATTGATGTGAAAAACAACAGCTCCCCCAGTTGGACTCATTGAGCAATGACTCCTAGCTGTCTGCACGCCTATGTTCAAGTTCAGGCTAAATTACATATTTTTGCTAGATATTCATAACTGGACATTGCCATGATTAAAAAACCACTGTTCATATCTTTTAGTATCCCAGCTAATATTCCTGCTAACATGCCAGTAACAGGCTGTTACTCTACTTTTTTTTTAAATGCTTCACTAGGTCTTACATAGTCAAACATCAAGTGCTTCAGCAGGGTTTAAAAGATTAAAAAAAAAACTGTTGCAAAAGATAATTAAAAACCCACAGATGAGGCATGGCTGGATAAAGCTACTGTCTGGCCTTGGTCCCTCCTGCTCATGGTGCAGCGTGTAAAGTTCTTCTATTCTACAGGACTTTTGTATGGTAATAGCATTAAAGAGACAATCATTTAGGAATATGCAACATATAAGCAAAAAAAAAAAAAGTAACTAAATTCTAGTTATGACACAGGAGACCAATAAAAGAAAACGACACTCTGCCGTGTGAATGTTCCCTCCATTTTAGACTATCCGTATTCAATCTTTCAAATGTTATGATGGCTTGCTCTTGGTCAGTGGAGGGTTGAATGAATAGACCTTTTGCATGGCAGACATTTTGATAGACAGAAAAAAATCACATGTGTAAATAATAACAAGAACAATGGCTCTATTCCATTAATTGTCCCAATAAACCGCATCATATCGTATCATTAACTTTATCACTTCCACCTGTGCTGTTCTGCTTTCATAAGTCCAAATATGTGTCAGAGTTCACAGAAGTTGAACTTAACGCTTGGGTTTACTTTGCACCCATGAGTGAATCCACTCATCACAGCTGCACCATTGGAAGAGAATTAAAAGGAAATGGCATTGTTTTGAGTTAGGTGGTAAATGGAAGTGGTAGATATCTCAAAACCTCAGCAAAATGGAAAAACATACCATAAGGGGTAAAATGTACTATAGTGTGATTTTGGGTGATCTGACCTTTATAGGAATGAATCCAGAACTACTATTTTGAACTAGAGCTCAAATGAGTCATTTGAGGGAGTGTTTTTTCATAGAAAGTGGTAATGTGCTTGTCCAATAATGACATAACGACACACAACAAAATAAGTTCTCTTCACATCAAATTCATCACAAAGACACCAATTAACATTGACTGTAAAAAACATTCTCACACATTTACTACAAATATCAACAAACCTCAACCGGTCCGATTGGTTAACAGCATGCATGAACAAACTACACACCTCAATCTTATTGTTCATCTTGAATCTAGTCAAGAGAGGTTACTTGCAACCTTTGTGATTTGCGTCACACATTTTTGCAAACAGTTTGACATCAGGATGACTTTTGTTTGTGTGTGTCTTTTTTTAACCCTACATTATACTAAGCTTTCCAAAGCATGTGAGGTTCAAAGATCCAGTGGCTTGGTTGATAAATTAGATCCATCCAGTAACGGAAGGGTCACAGCCTGGAGAGACTGTAGGATCAATCCCATCAACCAGTGTTATCCTATAAACAGCATGTGGACAAAGCAACAACCACCACAGCTGAAACCAGTGGCTCAAGATGCAATTCCTCTAGTGGCCACTAGATGTGTTTTATATTGAAATGACTGGGAAAAACTTAAACTTCTCAGAAACAAAATATAAACTAGGAACATTATTTTCTACAAGTTAGTCTCTTCTGTCTCTTCAGTGGTAAATATTGAAATTTGTTGTGGAGATCATCAGGCTGACAATGAGGGCAGAAGAGTCCTAAAGCCAAACATCAACTTTTAAACTCTCCTTATTTACATCTGTGATTGCGTGTTGCAGTCTTCATGTGATTATGTAGTTATATCCTTATGTGTGTGCATTACTTCATTTTCAGAATATCTGTGTGCCCTGTCACTTCCCAGCTCTCTGGTTCTCATCCCTGGTGGGGTCACCTCCTGGAAACATTGACGGGTTCTCAGCCAGAGTGGTGCGCACTTTTTTCTTCTCCTTAAACCTCCCAGAGTGGGACACCTTAACATGACGCCCCCTGCTGGCTGTTGTCTTGTCCACAATCCTCTCTAGTCTTGCGTCCAGCTGAGGGTCGTGCACCATGTCCTCTGGGTGGGTGGCAGCTCCGGGGGCTGCACCAGACCCGTGCTGGCCAGCGGCAGCGTTGGAAACAAACTCTGCGGGGATTTCGTACAGAACCTTGGGCTGGGATTTTTTTCTCTTGAGAAAAGTCAGTTTCCACCAGCCTTGAGATGGCTCTGCCATGATGGATGACTGTGGGACGGATGCAGGCCTGAGGACAGGGACGAGGGGACAAAAGAAGGTTAAAATAAAAAAAGCAGTCAGCTGTGTGAAGATTAATTATAATTTAGTTAAATGTTAGATTGTTGTGATTAAAAAAAAGAATCATCTAGAACACCAACACTGCATGTATACAGGTGCACCTACCTTTATTGATATGAGTTTCTAAGTGTCTCTATGTGTGTGTTATCATTTGTGTGTGTGTGTCCGAGCGCCTATCTACCCATGACACTGTTAATATTTCAGTGTAACTCAATAGTCTCCATATGCTGTGGATGCACACATGCTCCGGTTACAGTGTTTGCATCATTACATCACATCACAGTGTGTGTACAGAGAAAGAGAAACATACAGGAGGTCAGTCTGATGAATGTGTTAGCTTGTGTATATGAATTTTGTATGTGTGTGGGATCACATTTTACGGAGCTACAGAGGGCAAAGTGCTATGGATACTGACATTCCCATCATCCTCAGCTCCACTGTGTTTTATGCTGATTAGCAAATGTCAGCTTGCTAACAAGATAAACTAAGATGATGAACATGGTTAATATTATACCTGCTAGGCATCGTGATGTTGAACCTGGTGCATATTTCCCAAAATGGAGAAAGAAGAGGTCAAGCACAAACCATGAAGTTCAGCCACAAACTAATACTACCCAACAGTATGTGCACAGGTGTGTACACATGTTCTGCCATGACACAGTGTACCTAACATGGATGTATGGTAGGTGATGTTAGGTCATAATGGTGGAAATGATGCAACAATACAAAAACAATGTGACCTCTTGTAGAGACTTCCACCTCGGTTAACAGTTCCATTATTTCGACTTTAAACAGATCAGCTTCAGTCATCTGTCCCGGTTGGCATGGAAACCGGCTGCAGGTCAGCACCACAAGTTTTTATAGCAGCTGAGCAAACAGAAACTAAACCACATTGTTGTATTGTTTCTTTTCTTCTCCCACTCTCTCGCGTTCTCTGTTTCATGTAGACTTGATATGCTGAGCTAACTGATTATTGTTTGACTCCCTTTGTCTCTTTTCATGTAGATTCTATACGACTTTGAAGTGACGGCGAGTATCGACTTCCTCTGCCTTTCAGCAGGAGGGAGCGTGGGGGAGCAGCCATTTTGTTGTTTGTGCTACAGAGAACAATCCAAATTGCCAAATGAAAAGAACATTGGAAAAAATAACATTTTAATGTTGTAATGTCTTTTAGTGACTATGAATTGAAGACTTTCATGAAAAGTCAACATTTCAACTTTTTATCATTTAACAGAACGTTGGTCTGTCTTTAGCATGGCCTGACATGATTGCTTCACTTTCATGAACAACTTCAGGTCACTGTCCAGACGACACTGTGAGACTGACGTAATAAAAGGCCTCAACAGCTGACGGACATGACAAGTAAGATCATTGGGTCAAAATTTCACTTTGTTTGATGTTTGATTTATTACTTTGGCAAAATACCTGCAATTCTAATGACATTCCTTTGAGATTAATCTTCACTTGCTGTTACTTTGTATTTTGTGCTAGTTTAATGTCAGCATGTTAACAGTGATGCCTGTTAAACATCAGCATGTTAACATGGTCACTCTGAGCATGTTAACATGCTGACAGGAGCATTTTGCTACAGCCTCACAGAGCTGCTAGCATTGCTTGTTTAAGTCTACTCTAAACAGAGCAGCAAGTCTATAAAGCCTCATGATGTCAGCATGGCGCCTCCTGTTGACACGCTGTTGCTGCACTCATTACCGTATATATATCATATCTTGGTGCTAAATGGATGGTTTCAAGTTAAATCAAAAATAAATCACTTTCTTCTGCAGGATGTTCCCAGGAAAGAGCCACCAGCGCCGGAATGCTTACATAATGAACTACAAAAGATGAATGAATGAACTTGAACTGGAATCACACCAGTATCAAACTTTTGAGTGAAATCTGGATTATTGTCCAGAAGAACACATTTCTCCTGCAGTCGAACGATAACAGATGTGAAAACTGAGACAGTTATGCTTTGAAACAAATAATCAATACATTTCCATTTCACAACACAGTCCGTGGTCATCACAGTTACAGTTGTCTGGGTGTTGGCACTGTGTTAACAACCGCCATGTTTACTCCGTGTGTGTGTGTGTGTGTGTGTGTGTGTGTGTGTGTGTGTGTGTGTGTGTGTGTGTGTGTGTGTGAGAAAGACAGACAGAGATCAAACATGGGAGGGAGCGTTCAAAGGTTGTTCTGCCCGGCAGGTCGGAGAGGACTGGACCAAATGTGCTGCATCCAGGGAATGACAATGAAACAGGCCAATTGTGTCTGCTCACATGCAAACCCATTCAGTGTGTTGTGCAACAGCAGTGAACATGAGAATGGACGTATGTGGTGAAGCTGTTACATAAAGCCTCACTGCAGGCAACAATAAAGCCCATCCATAAAGAACAGAAGAGCCACAGCAGGTTGACTTCTTCACTGTCTCTGAGGTGAACGTGTGTTCGCTTTTATTTACTGATAAGATAAGATAAGATAAGATAAGATAAGATAAGATAAATTCATCTGCTCATAATATTTGGTTCCAGCAGCTTGGTGACGTCGGGACTTGCAGGGTCAGTTGATGAAGTGTAGCTGCTGAGTTAATAGCTAACACCCATGCCAGCCTGCAGTCAGTCATAACATCTCCCTGAGCTTCTTTACACGAACTTCAGTAAAAGTGGGTCGTGGAAGACAGCTACAACAGCTTCCTCCATTTCACACCTCAGAGATCAGCAACGTCAAGACAGCTGCTGTAGATCAACAACACAAACCTGGGGCTCAGTTGACCTCGATGCAACAACATGTGCTGCTTTGAGTGAATCTGCAGATCATGATCCAGCTGTTTCCACTGTTTTAAATGCAACTGTGAGATGATACCATGTGCAATGAGACCTTGACTATCAATATCCCAATCACATCATCAGACAGAACGTTGACATTGATCACTGATATCCTGGGGAAACATGCACTGTAATGGCAGTCTGACCAGTGTGCTCTTGATGAAAGTGACAGACAGACAAATGGAAGGACTCATTCATCTTGGTGCAAGTGACCCAAGTTAATACACTTGTCCTCTGATGAGCTCAGGAAACAATGTCTTAAATTCATTATGAATCATCAGGAGCCTGATAATTAGTAACTCTTCATATCCTGCATTTCATCCTGTCCTGTGTCACCATGCGCCCTCAGGCCGGCCACATATGATGAGGATTCTTTGGAGTGTGATCTGGGAGAGACAGTGGATTGGTTGTTGATCAGAAACGAAGTCTGAAGTGATGAGCCAGTTTAAAAGGAAATGTAGGCTTTTATGGACTCCTGCATCGACAAAACAAGCTAGAAGCACAAAGCCCTTTGGGCAGAGTAAGATGTGGGTGATCCAAGCAGCAACCTCCGGCACTGAAAAATGAAGCCAATACGGAAGTGCAAAAAAGCTGCAGTTCCTCGAATAACCACTAGAGCAGGCTGCAGAAGGGAGTCAATTACATCTGAGCCTCATGTTAAAATGTCCGACTTTACCACAGAAAAAAACATGTTTACAGCCTGGTTCAAAACATGGCTCTAGTCTCATAAGCTGTTTTTCTACTCCATGACAACTCTGGGGGAGGGGGGCGAATTTTTTTATAAGGCGTTCGTTTAAAATATACAGCATACATCATTATGCACAGTTCATAGCTGTCAATCTAAGTGGCGCCACTTTGATTGACAGCTATGAACTGACAGTCTAAAGGGCGACACCCCGGCTAATTCTAGTCACTGAGTTTGGGAAAGAGATCGTCGTGGGGTTAGGCGGCTAGCAACAATATTTAGCATTTAACCTAGCTGGTTAGCCGTAGCTAGTTTGATTATTTCGAATAAAGCGGCTTTTTTCAGCCAATAGCGTTCATTCAGCCGGCCCATAGGACCCGCCTCAGCTCCGCCCTTGCTCCACCTCTTTGTCCATATTTGGAGTAACCGGAGGTAGGCTACCAAGATGGCTACGCACTACGATTTGCTTCATTTCTGCTCTTCAGAAACCTATGGGTGACGTCACGGACACTACGTCCATATTTTATACAGTCTATGGGGTGATCACAGAAGAAACAGAGCAGGTCAGCAGAGTGCTCATCGGCCTCCACTTCTTGACTGATGAGCATCAGTTAGAGAACAACAGGGGGCGGTTCAAATGGGGACATACCTCCCTGCTTTTCACAGCCACAAGTACCATGCTTATCTATTCACATCAGGGACTTTGAGATTTATGACGACAGTTATGGAACCTTATGGCCACTCTCGCCTCAGATTTAGTGCCAAACTGATTTTGGGTTTTGGAAAAAACTGAAGACTCCACAGCAGCTTTTGTGACAGTTCAGTGGATGGAACATGAAGTCTGCAAAGGGAGAGCGCCTATCAAGCCTTTACTGTAGCCTCCAACCAACTTCATACAACACCTTTTACAAAAATGAACAGAATAGCCACAGTTTATTTTCCTCTTCCTGAAATATAGAATATGATGATGAAAAGGTCCTGCATTCAAAATCCAACAAAAGTTTGAGCAGCAATGGACTTCAAGTATGCAAACATACAGCACCTGTGACTAATAGAACATTTTACAGATGTCAGTGTGGAGGCAGAATTTTACAGTTGTAGCTGCCTGAGGTGGAACTGGTTTCAACTACTTTGATTCAGTTAGCTAGTCACGTCCAGCGGATCCCAAACTCGGGTCCCTCTAAGGGTCACCAGATCAGAGTGAAGGGCTGTGAGACGGTTAACGGGAGGAAAAAAGCAGCTCCGATGGAAGTGGCACGACTCACAGACATCCACTGGTCTTTGCATTGTCTTTTGTTATTGCTGTCTTTTTGTCATGTATATCAGATAAATATAGCAGACATGTAGTATTAAGTATAGAATACCACAAAATGGAAATACTCAAGTTATACAAGTCCCTTCAAACGGATCTGAAGCTCAGTTTAAGCTCAGGTTGGCAGTGCTGTACACTCACCTGTTTGAAACGGATGTTGTCTCTTTCCAGATGTTGACTTCAGCAGGTTTCACGATCGCTTGTTAAACTCCTGAAATCCACCTTCTGCAGGTGCAACAAAAGCACTTTGTGAAGCTGCATTCAGCTGTCACTGTCTTGTTGGCTGTTCTCCTTCTGTCAGAGATGGGAAACATGTTTAAAAGCCAAAGTAGCACTTGGACAGGTCTGTGCTTACGTGGGGCCAGTTAATAAACAGCTGTCAAACTAAAACTGAAGTCTCACCTGACAGTTTGAATCCCTGTGTCTTCACAGAGGACAGTCCACAATCCATCGTCTTCATCAGCCGAGCTGGAGCCAGAGGTGGAGGTGAAGCTGCAGCTGGCACTGTCAGGTGCAGTGAGGCACAACCAGGTCAATAAACATGTTAGAGCAAAACGTTCATTGTTTCGTGTCATCCAACCTGTTGCAGAGTTCACAAGCCTCTCTTGAACCTGGCGATAAAAAGTCAAATAAACAGCAGGTTTGAGAGCTGAGATGAGTCGTTGTTAGTCCACAGCGCAGTGACCGGCCCTCACATGTCCATGTGTCCTCCTCCTGTCCTGTCCACACTCACTCCTCCGTCTGTCTTCTTCTAGGTGCTGAGTTACAGGTGCTGTGGCTGGTCCCTCCCACTGACACACAAACACACACATACAAGCCTTACTGTACTTGTGAGGACTTTTGCTGAACTCACTGCATTGGTAACAAGTCCTTTCTTAACCTTAAACTAATTCTGATTCCAAGTCAGACTTTAGTTAATCTAAGTCTGGCTGTTCACAGAGTCGCTGCAGTGTATGAAACGTTAAACCTATCAATACATTTCATTCAACATATTAACATTATTTCAACTGTTATGTCAACATGTTAACCAGGTTATCTCTTACTTTATGGTTCATAATGTTGAAGTCAAGGAGGTTGGGATGGATGGATCAAAGTATGTGAACACGCTCATTATTGGTTTCTTATAACCATGACAAGGATAGTTGTACCAGCAGTCAGAAGGTCTGTGGTTTGAGTCCCTGCCCCCTGCAGTCTGCATGTCGATGGCTGTTCCAGCGGTGTCTGAACGTGTGCGCAGTAATGGTGGTGGCACTTTCAGCCACCATGTATGAATGTGTATGTAAATGGGTGACTGGTTGCATGCTTTTATTAGTCGAATAAGAGGATTTGTTTTGATTTGTCAGATGATATTGTGATTATGAAATAGGGTTTTTATCAGCAGCTTGGAATGACTTGTAGTTGAAATATAGTGTTTACGGGCTGCGGGTTATTTACTATTTCATACATTGTGAATTTGACTGCATTAAAACACAGAGAGGGTTGACACTGAATGGAAGTAGTCACAGGCAGGCATTTTAAGTGTTGAACAGAACCCATCATTCCCCACAGCTGTTCTCATAAAGCCCTATTTATGGTCATTTCTTCAGATGAAGACCATGAAATAATGACTGCTCCTTACCAGATGTTGCCTGTGGTGCAGTATTGTCGTTTGCCAACTAAAAGGAGGGAGAAGAAGCCATTTTATGTTGCTTTACTGTGGGCAGAGGTCTCTGACTTGGCTGACCTGGAAATTAAAAATGAGATGGTTTTACCTTTATCCATTATCTTACCTGTGGTTTTAATTTTGATATTAACTCCAACCACAAGCACTAACCCTGAGCTTGACCTTTGTTATTAACTCACTGGGCCCATTTAAAACACAGTTCACAAAGTGCTTAGACAGACAAATACAAATAAAAAACAAACCAACTGCATTTTGATTCAATTGTGATTCAAAAAGGCATCACTTCAAAATCGAACACTGATTCAATGGAGAGAAATCAGGATGTGATGTGATGTGATATGATCTGTTAAAACAGACCATTAAATACATATACAGAACATATTCTCTTCTATTCTATCAGAATAAGTTCAAAGGCATTTAGACTTATTGTAAAACTTTACAACACATTTTTTGCTAGATGGGACTTTCCAGCTGTAAATGAACGACTGTGCTGCTGAATAAACTGCCCTCTGTACTGTATGTATTCATATCTGCTGTGACTGCTTCAGAAAGTAGGACAGGAGTTAATAAGTAACCAACTTATAATCGTTAGCATGGTCACAAACACACACTCACACACACACACACGCACACGCACACACACACACACACACACACACACACACACACACACACATTACAGATACACACAACTACACGTATACAACCTGTGGCTTCTTATCTTTAGATCTGGGATATACTGTTTTATCTGCCCATGTTCAGTATATACAGTATATAACCACACACACACACACACACACACACGCACACACACACACTCATGGAAAGGTGAGTCACTTGTGTTGCTGAGATTATTGCCATGCCACACAGATAAATTGTTTTCTTTACAAGTGAACCAAGTAAGGCAACTAGACCTCTGACATTTGCCTCATTTTCAAGAAACTTTTAAAAGGTTCTTCAAACTGTTGCATCTCTTTCATTCACAGGTACCCTGTGTCCACAGGTGCATGTCATCCCTCAACAAAACTGCACTCTCATGTCAGTGGGAGAGTCCGAAACTTTATGGTAATTTGTGAGGTGGAACTAATTCAAGACATCTCTTGATGTCATAAACCTACATGGAATGTGGAAACCTTCCACTGCTCTGAGGCTCACTCCCTGCAAGCCACAACAACATGTAAAGAAAGGTGTGACAGCCACACTGTTGCTGTTTACTGTGCCAGATGAAATACAACCATGTAAAAATACTACTGATTTAAAATATTACTTCATTTTCATAAAATAAGATTTATTTATCTTAATATGTCCCACTATGGGTGTACAGTGCAGTGTACAGCAGGAAAGAGGATAGAGCAGATAAATAGTAAATAAACTTTGACTACAAGAAATACAGAAGTATTAACAATCTAAACAGGATATACACTATAGACAGGATCAGGTGAATTAAAGATTAGATGAAATGCAATATTGCATAGTGAATGAAATATTGCACAGTAAATTATAATGACATAAAACTGAATACTGCACAGATAGCACAATCAAATAACTATGTGAAAACAATGTGACGATGGAAGTTTTGTGTTGTAATGATGAACTTCCAGAGAATCATCAGCTGAATCTGCAGCTCCCCTCGACTATATAGAGCTTTATTATGAGTTTCAGCTCATTTTTACCTTTAGTGCTTTTGTTCACTCTCATTGCATCACTGTCAGCCTCAGCAGACAGTTGTTTCCACTGTACACAACCTTCTCAGCACCAAACAACGACAGATACAGTTAGAGAGCAGCTGGTAAACACGGTGGAGGATTAGCAGCTGAGGAGCCAGATATTTCCCTCGGGAGACCAAAGGACATAAAAGGGAGGGAATATTGGACTTTTGGTTCCTCAGGCCTGAAAAAACGGCTCATCTAGTTCAGCATATGAGCTTTAAAGGTGATGTTGTGTCAGTACTGTGTTCATGCCTTGTTTCCATCGTCCACGTGGCCGGTGGTTATTGTAGGTTTCAGTAGATGTGCTGTAGGCTCTGTGGCCCTGCCCTGAACAGGAGTCCTGTGTCAAATGTATGTCAGACGGCCAACCCTACGAACTGAGAGCACTCATTTGCATGGCATGGAGGGTCGAATGAAAAGATACCATTTGTTGCAAAATGGAAAGTGTTGGATCCAGTGTTTCCAGAGAAACTAACAGTCGGGATATTTCGGCCTCTGATGATTTCATGTCCATTCTTGTGAGCCTCATAACTTTACAGAATGCGAGTACTAAATCACCGTAGTGCGTCTTTAAAGTCAGTGGCGTTTCGTCGGCTTGAGGCGAAGCTGATGAACAAGCTGATAGAAACTGTGTCAGTTTCTGTCAGCAGTGCTTCATGCAAATCAGGAACAATAGCACTGCTGTGATCCTAATCCATACGCCCTCATCTGCTTATCACTGGGGTGGCCATTAAACTGTTTTTCATGCTAGAGAATAGGCTGCTCTTTGCTCTTTTGTCTTTGATTTCCTGTATTAAAATGAGGCCGCTAAAGGATTTACAGATGCACACAAGATAGGCCCACAGAGGAGCATGCAGTCACAGGTAGTCTATCACCCATACTGTCAACAGCTGCAGCAACTTTTATTTGCAGCAATGAATTTCAGATATGTTGAAATAAATACCATCATTGAACCACACAGTTTAGCAGCCTGAGGGTACCACTGTGTGAATTCAACAACTTCCTCTTCCAATGCTGACACAGAGAAAAAGACAGCTTCAATGAACTGAGGATAAGGTGAGGTATGAGAAGAAAGAAAGAAAAAATGTATGTGGGTAAAAGTGAACAATGTATTGTATTCAGCTGAGCAGATCAGCAAAGCACTGGATTGTGCAAGCATCACCATCTAGTGGTGATTTTTATGAGGTACATCTCCACCACCTCACTGACTGATAGAAGAGACTTTGGAAAGCCCATAATGTCACTTTATGTATAAAAAGTGACCATTGTCATTGAATTAACCAAGACATCATGTTTTAATAAAGGGACATTTTAAAGTAACTCATTCTAGGATGCAAACACATACAGTATGTTTCTGAAAGTATGAACAGCTGTCATGCAAGCCGCTTCTGAGACCAGAGAGAGTTTTTCCTCACTTTAACTGAAGTGTGAAATGAAATGCAGTGCATGTCAAAAGCTCAGCTCTGTGGAGCTTTATAGCATCTTTCAGCTTATGAATACAGAGGAGCATTTAGCAGCTAAAGAGTTAATGGGGACCAACAGAGAGCTAAAAGTGAAAATGATATTACACTAATCAGATGGACACAAACATGATTGCAGGTTAAGGCTAATTTTGCTCCATATTTGCTGGACATACACGCAGTTTTGTGCTTATAGCTTCCATTGTCCCCAAGTGGCCAAAGAAATCTTTTAAATTATATGTAAAACTGAAGCCAAGTCCTTGTGACACTCTGTAAATAAGACAATGTGAATTTGACCAGGCACACAGCAGATTTGAAATCAAGCTGTGATTATGAGGTTAAAGGACTGACTTTCACTTTGACAAGTGTTTTCTGACATTCACAGTGAAGGACTTGAGGCCTCCCCACTGTCTCTTCTTCTCTCTCATATTAACTCCACTCTTGCTTGTGCGTCCCTGGCCTTGCTGCTGGATGTGGTGAGGGGATGGGTCCAGTGATGAGGGCTATCCATCAATACACACACACACACACACTGGCAGGCTCACACAAGAAGACATAGGTTCACACATGTAATGTTCTATATGTAACCACAGCAGAATATGATTCTTAGAATAATGAAATTATATTTCTAAAAACATGATGTAACCTAAAATCTGCCCGTCCGATACTTTACTTAAGAATGAAATATGTCAACAATCATGAGATAGACTGTCATGACAGATGGTTATGGGATGAATTGGTGATCCCCTCACTTCTCCTCTTGTGCCACCAGCAGGTCGACATTTTTGATCTTTCACTGAACTATCTAGACAGTTATTGGATGGATTGCCATTAAATGTGCTCTGAGGATGAATTGTATTGACTTGATAATTGTCTTACTTTCTATCTAGTGCTACCAGCAGGCCAACGTTTTCATAATAGCCTGTAAAATATCTGAGCGATGGATTGGTACAAAAACTTGTACACATAGTCATGGTATCCAGGGAAACCATACTAAAGATCCTTCACGTAGCACCACCATGCAATTACTGTAAATAATGGATGGTCAGACATGAA
Organism: Centropyge bicolor; assembly: GCA_037975185.1. Taxonomy (NCBI): domain Eukaryota; kingdom Metazoa; phylum Chordata; class Actinopteri; family Pomacanthidae; genus Centropyge; species Centropyge bicolor. Next base: position 7,215,465 of record JBBMOC010000022.1, on the reverse strand, counting down.
ATTTGGTTAACACATGTCACATTCATGTCTCACAGTGAAACTGGGGTAACTGTAAAGGTTACTTGAATTGTGCCATCAGCAGGCCAAAATTTAAATTTGTCCATGACTGAAAAAAAACTGACATTCCCATCAGTCTCAGCTGTATGTTGTGTTTAGAGCTACTTACTAAATGTTGGCAGGAACAAGTCAAACTAAGATGATTGCTAATTGATAGTTGATGAAAGACGTTATTATTTAGCTCAGAGAGCTGCTGGCCTGCTAATTCATCTTTTTCAACTTAAACAATATCATATGACCAAAAAATCCCTTCAAACAAAACAGGTTTAAAAGCTTCATTACACTGCCATCTAGTGGTTGCATTTTCACTCTGCTGCTCACTTTGGCCTGCTTCATGATATCACGCTGCCATTAAACAAAAATTTGATTCAAATTTCAGTCATTCAAATGATTCAAGAACATGTCTTGACTCATGTTCTCCATCTCTTTTCCTCTTCCCTTTCTCCTCCCTCCACTCTTCTGCTGCCCCCCCTTCTCTCTCACTATCTATCTATCTATCCATCTACACCCCCATCAGCACCCACCCCCACCCCACCCCTGTCATATTTCTCCATTAGCCAGGATTTTTAACCACCTCTTGTATCTCCTATTAAAGAAAGTTCTGCATCGTTTACCACGACTGGCTATCAGTCACTGTCACAGAGCTGCAGCCCTCACACACACACACACACACACAGATGAACACACACACACAAAGATCAAACATGTTCTCGTGTGCACACGTGCCTCGACAGATAGATATAGGTGCACAAACAAATGAGTACCACACGTGTACCCACAATGCTTAGCTAGAAATCCACAACCTACACACGCACACACACACACACACACACACACACACACACACACACACACACACACACACACACACACGAAGGAACACTGCAGTGTGCAAGGGTCCATTTGTCACTGTGGTAACGCCTGGCTGTGTCGGAGTAGAGAAGGGATGGAGCGGTGCTAATGGAAAGGTGGAGGAAGGAGAGAACCAAGGTAAGAAAGGAGGGAAGGGTGGAGTGATGAGGGACAGAAAGAGAGGAATACACTAGGAGAGAAAGGGAGGGAGGAGACGGAGAGCCAGAGAAGCGGTAAGGAAGGGAGGGTCAGGGGGTTAAGGATGGAGGTGTGGAAATCGGGAAGGAGAAAGGGATGGAGGGAGGCATGGGAGGAGGAGAGAGACGGTATCATTAGTCCTCTTTAGCTTCCATTATGAAGATTAAAGTGAAGACTGCCTGTTCGTCTTAACCCTTTCCACCCCTTCTGTGTTGGATGGAGAGATCCCAGCTCACTTCAAGCACTTTGGAAAGACACTCAAAACGCCTCAGGTCAAACAAATCAAGTGATCTTGTAAAAAAGAAAGAGATCCAAGACATTCCAACAAGTTTCAAAGCTTTATAGTAAGTCAATGTCAAAACTATAGACATCTCACAGTGACAAATTTTACAGTGAAAGACTGACAACAGATGAGAAATTCATCCAAAGTCAGTGCATACTGTCATGGCACAGGTAGAGCTGGTCAAATGATTTGTTGTTTAGTCCAGGTTACAAATGATCACTAAGCCTTATGGCTGTGCCAGCTACTAACAGAGCATCACTTCTGCTTCATGCTTTGGTTGTCAACATGAGGAAGGGTGCAGGCCTTACCTGAAACCCAGGTGAGCTCAACTAGCTTTGCTGCAGCGTCACTTGCTGGACTATGTAACCAATGCCGACCCACTCTGGTCCTCTTCTCGGGTTAACAACTGTACCATGGGCTCAGGTTGCACTTCATTTAACAGATAGACAGAAGCTAAAGCCAAATACTTCAAACAGTATTCAGAGTCCATCCTATTCTCTAACAAAGAGTTACACTTAGAGAAGTAATTCACTCTCCTCTACACTTCGACCTTGAGCCCATTCTCCTAACAGCTGTACAGTTGGTACAGGTTGTTAGAGCAAATGACAAATGACAAAAGTTAGTATGAACAACAGGTGCTAATTAGCAGTAAACACAAAGTCTGACTGAGGCTGATTTTTGACAAGTATGTGGCAATAAAATCCAGAAATGACTAATTGAAATTTTGACTTGATTATGGGTCTAGTTGAAAGGTCAGAAGGTCACCAAAATGATTACAATTCATCTTGAAGGTAACATGAATGTGTGAACCAAAATGGTCCAAATGAGAAGCCATCCAATAGTTGTCAAGAGAATTCAGTCAAAATCTACAAATGTCAACATCACGGTGGCTCTGGAGCAAAAGTCCAGGAGTCATCAAAGTCAGTGGGGTTTGTATGATTAGACACCACCAATGTGGCTGAAAAGCAGAGCATACGATGTGGCTGCAGGGATCTCCCAGAGGTAACACACAGTTTTATATTAGTGTTGATAATCCCAGAAGCTCACAGCAAAACCTTCATCCTTCAATCTGGTATTTGTACATTTAATAATGCATTATACTGATGAATACATATTAATGGGAAATATTGTTGTGGCATTTTGTATATTTTCTTAATTAATCCAAGTACACTGGCATCAAGACCCCTGTGTGTTATCCCTCTCTTTAAACAGATCCTCCCAGGAGCTGCACTGCTGATATATGTGTATTTCTTTTGAAGCACTGTTCCGGCTCTGCTCTGCAACACGTTCTGCCGTGTCTCCTCCAGAGGGCGCTCTTTAGGTGATTCATTTAAGTTACACTAGGTAGGCTATGGTTTTGAAATACTCATGCCCTGGCACTTGTCACTCATTGCTCACAACAACGACAGTTGTGTTGCCACCATCAACCAAGAAACCCATGAACATTTTGTCCTTGTTGAGAATCAAATGTTGAGGAAAGAAAAAACTACAGGCAAGAATACGAGTGCAGACACAGAGAGAAGTGTCCTTACATCTCACACTGACATTGTCAGATGCACAACTGCTCATTTTCCCATCTGTTTCATCTGACTCTGTGACAGCTGTTGTGATGTATTGTTCCTTGATCACTTTTCCCAGCTTCTCATTCGTTCTCATCAACTCTCCATCCCATGCATCCTCTTTACTTTTCTCAGCTGCTGCTCCTTTCACAGTCATTTGTTAGATACGTTTTACACAGCCATGATGTCATATGGACATCAGAGGACAAATGAACAAAGTCTCAGAACTTGATTTTGGTTGTTGACATAGTTTTTTTTCTTAACTTTTCAAATCTCTTCTTCCATCACATCCAGACGTTGGTGACACATATAATAAAACATATGCCTGTTTGCTTGGCACACTTTAAATACGTTTTCATTCTAATATTAATATGTCTAATAATATTCTAATAATAATGTGTTAATAAGTTGAAATCGTAGTTTGAATCACATTTAAAACAGAGAGATTAAAATGATGAAATAATTTGATGATGATGATTAACTTGATGATCCCGGCGCCACTCGAGCTCAACCAGTGTCATTCTATGTGCTCACATGCTGGATGATGTTTGCAGCACGCCTAATCATTTCTACTGTTTTTATGTTCCTACAGTTTTTGCTGCACAAACATTTTTAGCAGAGAAAAACAATAATAAAAAGGCGTTTTCATGGAGTAACAATAAGCAACCTTCAACTTAATCAGCACTTGAAGTCACACCACATGCATGAGTCGGTGTGTTGGTGCGAGTTGGATGTGACACCTGGTGATTTGAACCCTGGACCTTTAAATATCAGATAAAGTGACTGACTGACTGTGCAGCTGGGGACACAAAGCTACAACACACCTTCTCACAACTTGAGGGTCCATTCATCCATTTCAACTTATATGCTCTTAAAAAATGAACCTGTTGGTCCAGGTTTATCTTCAAATATATTGTTGCAGTTTGATCAAACATTTCACCACATAAAAAACATCGTGCACACAGTTAGGATTTGGACAGGTGAATATTTTCAGACCATTAGAACATCAGGACGACAGAAGTGTCACTGACAAGAAGCATGAACTTATTTCTGCATGTAATTAGTGGCGTGCTGCACTGACGTTATTAAGAGTGATTATCTTAATGACCTTCAACACTTCCTATGATAAAAGTATTGAATCCAGGACAATGCAGGTCATAGCCAGCACCTTAATCCCTGCACTGTCAGCTCTGCTGGTGCACTGCTGTCACAACCTCAAAGTTCAATAAAACATTATTATAGCTGAAGTTACAATATATTTACAGACAAACATCTGCAAGAGTAACAGGACAAGCCGTCAAGCTGGTGGAGACCAGGGGGGAGGAGAGGAGAAACAGCCAAACAGGCTGAGGCCTGCTCCAACCTGGCCCCCTGGCTCCTGAGCCAGGAGGCCAAAGCAGCATCCAGAGGAAGGCAGGCAGCTGTGACAAAACTATACAAAAAACAAACAATTCCAGATTGAACAAGACACATCAGCCTGCTTTTGTAGCCGTGTCCCAGTGTTTGGTATGTTGTGCCCACAGTACAAATTACAGCCAGATGTTGAACATCACTTGTTCCTGTTCCACTCAGTTGTTCCTGTTTTCATATGAATCCGTGCAGACAATTAGGAGATGCAAACCTTTTGTATTTGTGAAGCCAACTTGTGGCAGAATGTCCCAGGACTGTGCAGTGAAGCTCAAACTAAGTATTCAAACTGATTTAGTAAGTAGTAAAAGTTTGACGAGGTGAGTCTGAAGAGTTTCGGACCGCAGCAGTACACGCATCATTAGCCTAACGCGGATGCTGGTGTTGCCTGGAATGACCACACAGAGAATGTCTGTCTGTCTTTTTGCTGTTCACTGGTTTGATTTGATAACAAATCACAGACAAACGGACTTTTGAAAAAAGGCATTTTGGCATAACAACGTCTAACATGAAATAAAAATGAACTCCTAAATAACTGCTATTATGAAAAGATGAATGATTTAATAGAATTTAATAATAATAAGATGAGTTTTACTAGTTTCTTAAATTATTCATTTATAATTACTCTTTTATTTATCTAATTTTAAACATTTTGCGGCTCTGTAGTTGGACTTTTTCTGCTAAAGCACACTGATTGTTTTATTTTATTTATTGTTTTGTAGCTGCCACACTGTCAACACTGAATATTCATGTGTAGAAATGTGCATGGGTCCAGATCCAGGACACTGTTCTGCTTCATTGGACTTAAGCACCACACATTCTGCTTTATGTAAGTGTTCACATACATTCATTAGTCCACACACACCCACCTCTGTAACCAGGCACAGGGAGGGGATTTTCCCTGGGCAAGCATGGACTCACACACCAACACGCACACACACACACACACACAATACATCTTAATGACATGCAGTAAGTTAAGATTTAGATCTCTCTCCCTTCCTTCGACTTTTTCCTGATTTCTCTTTGTTTCTTATGCATGCACACACAAAATGCATGCTTGAACACATGTGCGCACACACAGTTCTCCCCCCCCCCCTCTCTCACACACACACACACAGTTCTCTCTCTCTCTCCCTCTCTCTCTCTCTCACACACACACACAGTTCTCTCTCTCTCCCTCTCTCTCTCACACACACACACATCCGCCCACACGCACACACACTTGAGGTCCACTCTTTTCATGTAAATCAAATCTCTGTTGGCCGCCCAGCTTTGTCTTTGTAGCTTTATGCAAATGACCAGTTAATAAATGCTAGCAAATGAATTCATTACATGCTATCTAACACACAAGCATCCACACACACACACACACACACACACACACACACACACCTGATGTGATTTGCATAAGAAAAGAGCAGCTTTGGCTCAGTGTTACTCCTCATTTATGGTCATTGATAATATAATAATAAAAGTAAAAGGCAGACAATGAGCTGTTCTGTCATGGATGACTGTTTGATGTAAAACCATCAACATAAAATGTCCACTTTAGACATTCTATATTTTTTTAATGCAAAATCAAGTCGCTGTGCCTCCTGTCTATCACCACATACACAAATACAAGAACTGGTGAAAAAACTGGCTTTTATTTTGTATTTTCTCTTTGAGGCCAAAAGGAGACCTTTTGCTGCCACCTTTATGTCTGTGCTGGACTATGTAGATGTTATTTACATGCATGTGTCTTTACAGTGCCTCCACATGCTGCATGTGAATTTCATAGCTCTTACTCACCATCACCCTTTGCATGCCTGGGTTGGAGGGTTTGATTTGGTCACACACAGGCTGAACCATTGGCATCTTATTTAGGAGACTACTCATGGTTTGCTTGCATCTCACCTACAGACCTGCATCCTTCCTCTGCTCCCTGTCCTACTCTTACTAACTACAATGTCCATAATACACTGGGGAAAAGGGCATTTAATCCTATATCACCAAACGTATCATATATGATCCATGAGTTTTGGAGGCTCCTGCATCATCAGTGTGCAAAATAAAGAGGTACTGAACCACAAAATGAGCCAAAATAAATGTGTTCCTCTTCACCTGTTAGTTCTGTTGGTGGATTTCTCACTGCTGCGTGATAGCAGATAGTAGCTTATACAGAGTAATAACAAGAATAAATAGTGGAATAAAAATAAAAACATCTTCTTGTTTGGAACTAGAATGACCAATTTGTTACATATGTTTGTTTTAATATATTTGTGTTGAATGAAATTAAATGAAACTTTGAGTCTCAAATGATGATGATGTCTCAAATATGATACAACTGAATTTATGGAAATTGATATTTGAATTTTTTTGTTTGTTTGTTTGTTCAGAAGGACCATTAAAGGCTCCAGTTCCAATGAATTGGAATTTTCTGTCAATTATTTCATGGTTCAGGCTTTACAGGGTTGACTATCCTGCTCCCTCTGCTTGGAATCAGTTGCACAGTTACCTTCAGGAGCTGCTCTCACTGGATACAATTGACGTGATTCTAAACTACTTGGAGGCAAAGACGTCTTGTTGTTGTTCATGATTCTTGAACTTGTTCTGCTGCCTGTCTTAGCCAGAACGCTGTTTCTTGTAATCTCAATGTCTTGATTTTCAATTAAATACAGGTTAAATAAACACAAAATTAAAACTCTTCATATAATTCTCTTTTTTGACACGCAGCTCAATACAACAGTTTTACTCCAGGTAAACATCCAATATGCAGTAATGCAACCAAAACAATTGATACACATCTCAGAGTCAGCTCTTGCACCACAACACTTTGTCAGTCCAAACACAATGACAGGTGCTAGGATGAAGAAAATTGCTATTTTTTAAATAAAATCCATTGAGTTTACCATGCAATCATCCCAGAAAGACTAACAACAACAACAACAATATAAGGCTACTGTTTCACACTACAAACAGCTGTCCATGGTCCTGAAACCACTGTGGCACTGTCACAGGCTCTCGGCCAATCATTCTGCTAGTTTTCCTCACATACATGAAACAGAGGGAGGGAACAATACAACTGAAGGGGTCCTGTCTGGTTCCTATTGCGTGGACTGTGCTAGCCTAAGAGGCTGCACTATGCTGCTTCCATAGTAAATCCTGTAATGCATTGCAATGCCAGTCAACTCAAGTTCCCGCTTTTGTACACACCAAATGTAAAAATGAATAGAATTAACAGATCCTCCTCTTTTTGTTGTAATTGAATTTTGGATGTGAGATTGACTTTTGTGCTGAGCTACGTGGAAGAGAGCTGCGTTAGGACATTTGAAAATGTGAACTGCTAATAACCATTTATAAAAAGTCAAAACAAAACAAAACAAAACAAAATGTACTGTTATCATTAATAATAGTAATAATAATCCTTTCAGGAAATTAAACCAGAATTTAGGGCAATTTGTTTAGTAAATAACCTTTGAGCTTTGTAAGGATGTTAAAGGTCAAAGGTCACAGTGCCTGACAAAAAGACTGATCATAGGACAGAGATAGGACAGAAGAGACATTAGGATAAATGCAGAAGAGGACTACAAGGAGTGCTTGTGTGTCTGTGGTCCCTCGTGCAGAAACATAACACCGACAGTGAAGCTGTATGAAAAACACAGGAAATTACCACCATGAATTATTATGGTAATAGAGATTGCTTCAGGCTATATCATGGAGGAATACATTTATGTAGTTTGTCTAGGCAACAATATGGTTGAGGCCAGTGTGTGTGTGTGTGTGTGTGTGTGTGTGTGTGTGTGTGTGTGTGTATGCTTGTTCCTAATGAATGTAATTTTTCATGCTTTCACTTTGTGGTACTAGTCAGTATGTTCTGTAATGTCAAAAATAATTAACCCCTTGGTGCCCAGGATTTTGTGCATTTTATTTGATGAATTCTGAACAGAAAGATACACAGCGCTTTGTAATATCATTTTTTATTATTTTCCTGAAAACCTTCATTTAGTTGTTATAGATGATGCAAATCTTCTTGTCACGTAGACCAAAAAACAAATAGACCTAAAATAGACCTACAATTTCAGGTTTTTAATGAGTTAACCCTTCATAGGGCACTCATTGAAATACTTTGAAATTCAAAAATGTAACCTTAGAGTGTTATTGGAGGACATCAGAAAGTTTTATTTCTGTTGTAAATGGTGCGGAAATTACTAAAAATAGTCAGTTGCCCCATAAAGGGTTAATAACTGTGTGTGATTTGTGCCTTAAAATTGCTGACTGTTCCATCAACTCATCAAATGTAGTTTGTTAAGAAATTTTGATACATCCCAGCATGCTTTGCATATGGTTTAACACTTTCTCTTATGTGTCATTTTTCTGATTTGTGAAAATGTTCTGTTAATACTTATGTGTTTTTCCATATATACAAACAGCATATTATCGATGTCACTCGCAAACCCTGAACTCTCAGAAATGTTTGATATAAACAAATTGTATTTTTTTAACTTAATTCTTCATTATTTTAGTAATAGCTTCTCAATATGAAGGTCTAACTGATTAATTCAATTATTTGCCTTAAAGTGCATAAATTCAAATATAGGAGAGACAGAGGACATTACCATAGCATCCCCAATGCCTCAGCTGTATGTAATAAATGCATATCAACTAAGTGTGTTTATACTGGTATGCAGCTGGCAGCTAATGTTAGCGTCAAAGCTCACAGTGAAGCTGGATGGCAGGTGGAGATGGATGGAGGGGAGCTGCACTGAGTACATACATCACAATCTGTGGTCTTTGGGAATAATACTGCAAATGTTAAGAAGTGATATAAAGCCTGTGAAGGAACTGTGTTAAGTCTGATAAATGTCCTCAGGTGATGTCACTTGAGTCCGTCTTGGTTGGAGCTGAAGACTACTAGATGTTTGAAAAGGGAAAAAAATGTGACAGTGTTGAAAGAGGTGATGTTATCAGACCTCTGTCAGAGGCTGGGGGCTCCAGGCCACATGAGCCACTCCCAGCAGAATGAAGCTGACACTCCAGCCACACTGTCAGCCGTCCATTGCACCGTGGGTAATCAGATGTCTGATACTGACAAGGAAGAGGAAAGATTATAAACAAGATAATAAACATAATGATATGGTTTTTTTTTACTGTAGTCTGACAGTGTTATAACCTTATGTGTTTCAGCAACAAGAAAGTGCTCTGACTTGTCTTATTTTGTCTTTTAACTTAATAACCTGCAAGTTGCCTACAAGATAGCATCAGAGCTTAACAGCAAACATAACGTTACACCAAAGATGGCCTGGTGATAAATGGCCGTATGCCTTCCTCATAAATGTGGATGAGTGTTTCTAACACTGTTTCTATCAGAAATGTATAGTAGGCTGAGAGAAACAATCAGATGTGCAACGCTTTACATTCATTCAGAGCTAAAAGTAAAAACCTGTGGTGGAAAAAGTATTCAGAACCTTTCGTAAAAGTACTAATACCACCACCATAAAAATACTCTGTTTCAAGTAAAAGCCCTGCAATAAAAAAAGGATTACTTAAGTAAAAGTAATCAGCAAAATGTATATAGAATATTAAATGTTAAAGAAATATATATGTCCCCTCTGTCTGTTATACTATTATATATGATACTGCATTATTATTATATATAATATTATTACCTCTGCCAAGGAGGTTATGTTTTTGCTGGCATTGGTTTGTTTGTTTGTTTGTTTGCAACATACCTCAAAAAGTTAGGGACAGATTTTGATGAAATTTTCAGGAACCAAAAAACAAAACAAAAACCCCATTACGGAAATGTGGATTTTCAGGTATAACTATGAAACTAAAAATGATATCAATGTCATTCCAGTTGCTAAGGGTATGTTTTTATGGTCCAGGATCCATTGAAATAGATAAATCAAAGGTAGGACTAATATGTTGGGGTGTAGGTCACAATAAGCTGGGGGAACTGTGCTGCTTGGCGGAGGTCTTTTCTAGTTCCTCACGCATTACTGTCAGGTAGAAAAAGCTGATTTAATTTACAAGTAATTATTTTACTTTTATTTTATGATCGTTCTGTAAAACGACAGAAAAGTGACTCTTTCACAATGTTTGTTTTGTTCAACCAGTAGCCCAAAACTGAAAAGCAGCAAATGATCACATTTAAAAAGCCTTGACCTTTGATGATATGTTTTTGAAAGAACAATTTTATGATCATTACCAAAATAGCTGCCAATTAATTTTCTGAGCTGGTATACACTGTTGCGTATGTGATTTATAACAAAGAGTCATAGTAACCATTCATACCATTCATTAACTTTGTATGTAAAAAGCTTAAAGCTTAAAAAGCGTACATTTGTGAAATAACTAGTGACCAAAGCTGTCAAATAACTATAACTGAGTAAAAAGCACATTTTTCTCTGAAATATAGTATATATCCACACTGATGTCCTCAAACAACAGCGAGCGCTGACTTTTTCCACATGCAGTGTTTAATTTCATCTACTTGTGATTTTCAGTCTCACCACTTAACCCTAGTGCCTGCTGGTAGCCCAAGGGACTGGCCAATCAGGAAGCAGGAGGGCCATGGGCACTTCCTGTCAGCAATCAGCGTCATTCAGGTGTGATGGATGGATATCACACACACACACACGCACACACACACACACACACACACACACACACACACACACACACACATTAGCTGTGCTGTACAGAGTGGCTGAAGTTAAGCAGTGCTTGCTGGGTGACACTGCCATCCATTACACCAAAGCGGGAGAGTGTGTGCCAAATCCTGACACTGCACAGACCTTCTGTGTGTCATATGTGTATTAACATTTTATTTTTGTCAATGCACTTTACTTGCTCTCCACCTCACTCTTACCCCTACATCCCCCTTTTTTTCTCTCTGGTCCTTGGTCACCTCCCTCCCTCCCTCTGTCACACCCTTTCATCCCTTTCCTCTTCACTTAGATTGACTTGGTCACGAGTCCTTTAGGAGTGGAGCAAAACAAGAAAAAGTGATTTAATTATTTATTATTCAGAAGGCCTTTTTATGACTCCAATAACAGATTGGAACATGTGTGTTTACTTCCTTAAACTGGCCAGAGAGAAAGTGTTTACAGCAGCTCATTGAAAGGCTTTCAGACACTGGACACACATAAGCAAGCTCACTGTTATTTCAGTTGGCAACAACAAATTGTAAATGAAGCCATAGACCAGAAACAAGAGGGAATTGTAGCATGGTCAGAGGTAACAAAATATGTCCACAAGCTTGTCTAAACGTACTCATTAGCATGTTATACCTTGTGTGTTTAGTAGGGTCATTTATTCCTTTGCCAGAAGAAGTCACTGTGCTGACACATAAACCCTCGTAAAACACTCTTTAATGTGCACATAACCATGTTTCAAGCCAGTTTCACTCAGGACACTTTCATGCTTGTCGTTCATTTGATCCAGGCCAAGGAAAAAAAGGTTCCTTGTTGCCTTTTGGTTCCGGTCCTACATACTTTCACATTGACTTGTTACAAACAAGGAAAGGGCTGTAAAAATGAACTTATAAACAATACAAACAGACACTTGGTTTGGTTTTGATGATGTCATCAAGTCAGACGCTGAACACTACTGGCCCGTGTATATTTATCTTCTCTGGTGGTCACAAAGACCTCACTGAGAAACAACTGATTATAAGCATTATTAGTATTATGAGACTGCAAATCAACTGCATGTTGTGAATAATGACAGAGACAGAAATACAAACTATGTCACACACTTTGAATTGGACTTTTGAATTGGGCTCCCAAAGCATTTGTAACTGCTTTTAACTGTCTGATTTATCAGAGAAAATCAATGGTGTGAGCATTAGAGAAGGATTTACATAAATATGTAAATCGCTACTCTTATATTGTGCTGTGTGTTTGGTCCATGTGCTTTCAGACTACACACAAACATCTGACCCTCTCACAGTCATCTGCACATTAGTTTGATTTTGCTGTTTGAGTCTAGTACAAAAATACTTCCTTTTTGTGGCCACTCATTTGTAATAGCAAGTCAATTTTAATAATATACACGTTTCAACCTGAGCTGCAGTCTGCCATTTGAAAAATGTGATACCTCCTCAGACAATCTGGCTACTTTGGAATTAAGAACCAATAAAAGCATTTTGTCATCAGCCCCTTTCCACAAAAGTAACATTTTAAATTATTTATTCATGCATCCAACGTGCACAGTGATCACAGAGGCTGCCTTCTTTTTTTTTTTTTTTTTACCACAGCAGTTTAAAGTAAAGTTAGTTTATTAAAAATCTATTATAAATGATTAAAAGTCGTTTCAATGTGACACATAGATCACTTAAAAAGGTGACACCCGACAAATACAGCTACTTTTTCATCCTGCCTGCAAGCACTGTATTTGAAAGTGCCCTGTACTTTAATTTGAATTATGAACTTAAGGTAATTAATTTCTTTAAATTAATTTCTTTTTCTCAAACTGCACACGTAAATATATTTTTGAGAAAGAAGCTGTCCACCTGCTGTGCGTGTGTGATTACCAATTAAGGAAAACAGTGAGTGATCGGGCCAGTGTGGGGAGCAGATAACACCCACCTCATGTTTCTCCCTCAGCTACCATTAATATGATTGTGATAATGAAATTATATTTAAATTGTACCTGCAATTTTAAAAATCTCCTTTCTTTGTGGAGATGAAGGTGGTGTTGTGGTGTGTGTGTGTGTGTGTGTGTGTGTGTGTGGGGGGGGGGGGGTGTTGGGGAGGTGTTGAGGCTGTTAACTCTGCGAGCCGCTGAATGAAACGGCGTGGGGAGTCGGTGAGTGCAGATAAAGCCCTGCTCATGTATCAGCCTGCTCACCTGTCTGCAACCAGACCGCTGTAATGGATAGACACAAGCTGCAACCATCACTCATACTCACACTGGCTGCTTCTCTCTGTGTGTGTGAGTGTGTGTGTTAGAGAAAGAGACGGAGTGTGTGTGTGTGTGTGTGTGTGTGTGTGTGTGTGTGTGTTTTGTGTATATGGTGGTGGTGGGAGTGATTATATGTCTGCATGGGTGCATGACAGAGAGAGACAGAGACAGAGTGTGTAGCTGTGTGTGTTTTTATGTGTGTGTGTTTTTATGTGTGTGTGTGTGTGTGTGTGTGTGTGTGTGTGTGTGTGTGTGGTTATTTGTGTAATTTCTGTCTGTCTGTCGTCTTGATTGATACTTCTAACACTGACACAGTAAAGGAGCATCTCTCTCTCTCTCTCTCTCTCTCTCTCTCTCTCTCTCTCTCTCTCCCTGTGTGTGTAGGAGGAAGGGGTTATGGGAAAGGGTCATCGGTGGGAGCTGATGTGACGGACAGCTGGCAGGACACACAGGGCGCTGGAGCAGTAAGGGGTGAAGCAGTGTTGTCAATCCAAAAACAAAACAAAAGACAAAGTTGGGGCTTTGATTGTGAAGGTAGGAGGGTTTCAATGTGGAGCCAAATAAACTTTATTTGATGTATCACCGTGATTATAAATCTCTTTCATAAGGAAGACCTAACATATAAGGCTGTGCTATTTTCAAATATAAATTTTACTGGGCTAATTGTCACATGCTGCAAGTAGACGCTCCATGTCCAGCTCAGGATCAAGTCTGGCCTGAATGAGCTCATGATTTCTGTCCACTGCCAGCGTTCAGTACCAATGCAGGAAGCAGTGTTCCCTACATGAGGCAAGGTGGAAGCTGAGCACCTGGAGGCTGGACCCTTGTATACCTGCAATTAACTCTAGCCTTTATTAACATTCACCATGATCTTTGCGTTACTCGTGTTTTTGTAGACTAATGGCAGTGAGTTATGATCTCTTCCTAACCTTAACCTTTATCATAACTGTAACCATTCCATCGTTCCCATGCACAGATGTTGAACTAGACGTAAAAGGGAAAAAAAGAAACACCTTGAGTTCATTAAAAAATGTCATTCCTGTCTGGCAGTATGGCTGCAATGCTAGAGAGGAAGAGTTTTGGTTAGGCTCAGGTTACAAATTTGGGCGTAGGTCAGGTTTCAGTTGTAGTTTGTGTAGAACAATAACGAGCTCAGTTTAAAAATCTGGCTCGTCCTGCCAAGTAGTGAGACTCTCCTCCAAAGTAGGACGACTTCAAAAGGACAAAAGATTAGGCTCAAGTAAGAAACTCCTATATTATAGGAGTGACAAAGTCTGCGTAAGGACAGAGTCACTGGATTGAGATGCAGGAGTTCTCCTCTTCCAACCCTCACTCACTGACCATGATCGTTTATTATTTACCTCAACCACATGTTTATTATTGTAACCATGACTCCCCTCAACTAACATTAACACAGTAGTTAGTTATCTCAGCACAATCTTCTTCTCTATCTTTTCCTGACCCTAACAATTTTTTTAATTTTCATTTTTTTCCCCACATCATGCTGATACAGGCGTCAGCTCACAGAATGCTTCTGTGTGTCGTGATGTGTCATTGTACTTGTTGTGTGCAGCAGTGATGTAGGTGAGGTGTTGGGTGTGGTGAGCAGTGTGACAGGCTTACAGGCTACCCTTCAGCCCATAAAGGCCAGAATCTAGTTTCTCTTTAAGTAGAAGGAGCAAAATACTGTGTTACATTATTGAAACAATACATTTGAGTATTATAGGATCCAGTGCTTTGTCCAGACCCTTTAGTTTTGTTACTTTACCTGATTTATGCATGATGAAGGCTGCAACATTTAAACAGTTGCCTGTTTTTGTCACCTGAGGCTGCTAATGAGCGAAGTGGTGTAATGGATAAACACTTCAGACAAATATATTATTATATATATACTGCATATATTACAGTATATGTATAACATATATACACCAAAGAAAACAATGCAGACAGACCTCCCTTGTTTCAAGCCAGATCCCCACATGTCTTCCTTTTCAAACAACGGGGATCGTTGCCATGCCGACCCCTGGGACCTGACCTCGCGAGGGGTGAAAGGTCAGCCTCCCAGCCTGCTGCTGTTGCCACAGTGATGAACGGCATCCTGAGACGTGCCTGTGTGTGTGTGTGTGTGTGTGTGTGAGAGAGAGAGAGAGAGAGAGCAGAGAGAGTATTGATGCATCTGCCAGAACCTCTGTGCATTTGTGTGTGTGTGCTTGCCACTACACATGTACATTTAAGAGAGAGATGATGAGCAATGACGAGAGATCAGGAATCCCACTGTGAATGAGTGTGAGTGTGTGTAAGAGAGAGACTGCCTTTGTTCTCCATTAGTCATAATCTGGCATAGAATTCTGATAATTTCATTAGGAATATTACAATCTGATTATGGGGCAGCAGCAGGTCCTGTGTGCAAATGGACCAAACACAGGGCCACACACAGAGCAAGGACTTATACACACAGTGAACACACACACACACACACACACACACACACACACACAACTCCTACAGGACAAAATGTACACATCTGAGGCAGACACACACACATGCACAGACTGACAGAGGCTTCCTGTATCCATGTCTCCTGGGGGTCAATTTGCCTCAGGCCACAGGAATGACATCACTGGGGAAGGTCAAAGGTCATGACACCGAGGGTGGTAGTGCTTTGTGTGTGTGTCTCATACAGAGAAACAGAGACAGGGGAATGATTCAGACTTAGCAGGACAAAAATCATGATGCAAAAAAGTCAGACAGACACATACTCACATTTTAAACACTCTTTAAAATTTGGTGGTAGATACCAGATCAGCGGGCAGTTTACACTGGCGTTAGACCTGCTCTCCGGTGCTATTCAGTGGTGTTTTTTTTAATTTGTGTGTAAGCCAGATAGGCCAGAACAGTGGGATACACAGGTTACTCCTTTTTGAACCAAAGTAACCTTCTAAGGACTTACGGTACACCGTGCTGCACTGCAACAAACAACCTTTTTACCACAACATTACAAATAGGGAATGACTAAAAACCAAAGAATTGTATGTCTGTAAATAAAAAAAAAAAGTTGCCTAATTGTAAAGGATATTTGCATTTGGGAAGATTAAACCCTTCAAGAAGAAGAATAAATATATGCAATTGCACAGATGCATCTTAAGTCCGTCTGTGTTTCTGGCAACATGACAAAGTCCAACATTCACTCTGCTTTGGTCTCCACCAACTCCTGAGAAAAATATATCTCCCTTTAGCTGCTAAATACTCTACTGTGTTCATTGCCAGCTGTGGGCAGGTAGTGCACAGTGAGTTTATCAGAGTTTGGTGCAAGATTGACAAGAGCTGTGCAAGTTACACAAAACTGTAATGTTACAGGCCAAAACCACATCAGTCAGCCGAGTTATCCTCTGGTTTGAAAGTTACAAAGAAAGCTACCAGACAGACAGACAGTTTCTGTTTTGATGAGCTTCTCAACGTGCTCCACTGTTTTCGTGGACTCTTTTGATTCTGCCCCTGGATCAGTCCAGCAGAGCGCTTTGCTTGACTGACCACTATATAACTGCTAAAACAACATGGTGGACATTCTAGTTCCTGCTGTATCCAGCTGTTCCTGTCTTTATAACTCAACAGCAGACATAATGTCATGCTAAATTTAGTTTATATATTTGATTCTCATGACTCCTGAAATGGTCCAACAATGGTTTGTGTTGAGTGTTTCTGTGATTTTGGAGGGAACGGGTTGGAAAAAATGGCATGGTACATTATATTCATCATTATAATCCCAAGCATAAAGCGTAATTAAACTTCTAGTTGTAGTTGTGTAAAATTTCATCTCGATAAAGCCAAAATATTTTGTTAGCTGTACAGCATGTCATCGAAGCAAACCTAATGCATAAGCTTTACACCTCTTCTGAATGATGGAGTGAAAGGCCAGACATTATGGAAAGGAGCAAGACATTATGCATCTTACAAATATGGATAGTGGTGCACACTTACAGTCGTTCTACATGCTATCCTGTCTATACACTCTGTTGTTTAAAACAAAGGTGAAGTAGCTGTGTGACAGATGAATAAAGAGAATTTGAGAGAGAAGTTAAAACCTGGCCTGCAGTCACTGCATGAAGTGGTCTGTTTTGGAAAGTTGTAACGATGGTTGAATGCTGTTGGCTGATCTGAGGCCTCCCACCTAAACAACAGAATGATAGGTTGTCATTGCCTTCCAAAAAAACCCCCAAATCAATATGACAAAAATGAGTAATTTGGGGTTTTTATGATCTGCTCTCCATTTTAATTTTTTGAGGCTATGATAACATCACATTACTTCCACCTTTGAGAGACAGTCTGTTCTAAGACAGTCACATTTGAAAACACTGAACCAAATCACTACATGTCGGACCTTATTTTTTAAAGGAACTGTTTCTTTTGGCTAACAGTTTTTTTCCCACATCACTGCAATGTTTACACGTGGGTGTTGCAAAAATGGATGCGAGAAGATGTTGTTGTTGTTCTGCTTCCTCCAATTTCTTCTCAAAACAACAAAGAATATATAAAACCTCCAACAAAAACACAACAACAAAAAAGTACATCCATTCTGCTCAGTAAAACAACCTCCTAACCTCATGTAAACGGAAATCTCACCACTATAGCCACAGCCATTTTGTATGTCAGGCTGCCTGAATACATTGTGGGAACAGGATGAATGTTGATGGTGATATGTGTGTTCTACCTTTGCTGTGCATGTGTGTGTGTGTGTGTGTGTGTGTGTGTGTGTGTGTGTGTGTGTGTGTGTGTAGTCAGCAGGAGAGGAGGAAAACAGCAGTTGCCTCTGCAGAGCTACACAGTGGGCTTGTTCTCTAACAAAATAGATATCATTAGCTAGCTGCTGCACACACACACACACACAAACACACACACACACACACACACACACACACACACACACACACACAACACACAAAATAGATATCATTAGCTGGCTGTTTAGTATTCATACCCATCCACTCTACCTCTCCTGCACACACACGTTGAGGCAGAAATTAGCCAGCAGCACCTGACACTCCATCATGATGTCACAGCGGGATTTGGGTGTGTAGGTGTCCATCTGTGTGTGTGTGTGAATGTGTGTGTGCATGTGTGTGTGTGTGCGCACCACATTAGAGGCTGGGAGGAATAAAAACCCTCCAGCCATTAGCTACCTAACACACCCTCTGTATCCTGGAGGGAGAGGCAGAGACAGACAGAGAGAGAGGATGAATGGACATTTAAAGAAACGAGTTGGACATACGGTGGAGAGGAGGGACAACTAAATACTTATAAAACCCAGAGTGTTTGCTATGTTGGAGACAATGGTTGCACTTTGAGGGTGAACGTTTCAAAACACAAACGTGACAACTTTGAATATACTATATAATCAGCAGATTATTTATTTGCAAATAATTACAACTGAGGTAAATATCATTCGTTTTACAGGCATTAGTCATATTAAAAAGAATGGGAAAAATAAATTTTATAGATGGAGCAAAAAGGAGGAACAGGCTCTACTTTATATTTACTGTTACAGTGGGTTTGTGGTCTGGACCGACTGGGACAGAATTGGAAACAGAGTGACTCATCTGAAATGTCTTTGATGAAACAAAAGACACCATTGGCAAAAGCACTGGTGGAGGTGACGGGGGGGGCGGGTCCATTGGGAAGCAGAGCAGGATACACGGAGGCATGTGGAGTTAGCTGGCAATAAGGATCACACCAGGAAATGCACTGGAGAAGAAGATTAGATAGGTAAGTAACAAAAAAAACCAAAACACAAGTCAAAAAGGAAGTATCTTTGAGAGAGCAACACTGAGGCATTATCCTACTGAATGAGACAGAACAATCTGGCACCAGAGTGCAGTCGGGACCAGGCTTATATTGAAAGGATGATTGGTGGAAATTGGTGGAAAGGTGTGCCTCATTTGCCAGGTCTCGGGGAGGAGAATCAAACAAGCCACACCTCCTGTTATACACTGAAAGAAAAGAGCAAACAAGAAAAGGAACCAGAACACAAAAACCCAGACCGCAACATTTAGTCTCTTGAAAGCCTTGAGGGTCCGTTCAGACACTCACTGCGGCACAGGTCAAGCCTACGCTGTGGCTCCATCTGAATGGGCCAATGTGTACCAAGCAACCCAACTTCACAAATCTCCTCTTGTCAATGGATGGATGTAGGATTCAGTGATATGTCTGAAGATTCTCAGTCATCCCGGTCATACTATTTAAGTAAGGGTTGAATCAAAGGCAACTGGACTTAGTTGTAGATTCCTGAAGACGTTTCACTTCTCATCCAAGAAGCTTCTTCAGTTCTGATGAAGACTGAAGAACTGAAGAAGCTTCTTGGATGAGAAGTGTAACATTTAGAGTCCAGTCGCTGCTCATTCAACCCTTACTTGAAAATTCAATGATAGTAAATATCTTTTGACTGAGTGTAAATGAGAAAGACTGAGAGACAGAGAGAGATAGAAAGAGAGGGAAAATTTAACTCTACTTGATCTTTAATGAGAATTTTTAAGAATAAGGAAAAAAAAAAACAATGGCTGATGTTGAGAACATCTGGCCCCTGCCTGATCCGAGCTGAAACCGCCCATAAGTGAACTATTGATCTGTGTGCTCTGCATTGATGTCTGTTCCTGATCAATGATTTTCTCTTCAAAACTGTCCAAGTGGAGAGGAGAAATTGACATGTAGGTGGAAAACTAATGGCATAAATGTATTAGTAATGATATTGTGAATCAGAGTGAGCAAAGACCATTGACGCCTCCTAAAATAAATGGCATTAATGTATATGTAACAATATTACTTATTGGAGCGAGAGAGAGAGAGAGAGAGAGAGAGAGAGAGAGAGAGAGAGTAAAACAGAGAAAGTAAGGAGAAATCTGACAGCACAAAAGGCATACTTGTAAAAATCATCATATGGCCGAATGTATGTGGACAACAGTACATAACATCTATATGTGATGACCCACTAAAAAAAATCCATTTATATATTAATGACCTCTTCTGTTACTGTTCTGTGTCTCCATTTTTATGTCTTGGTTTTGTCTTTAAATATGAAAACCTTGTGATGTTTGATGAAAGGCAGTAAATAAATACATTTTGCTTATTTAAAAATAGGGCAGTTTCAAAAACTGTAAGGAAGTGACACTTATCACTGCCTTACCAAACAAATAGAATGCACAGCCTGACAATGATCATACACCCAAAAGTCCTCCAAATGACAAAGCAAGTTGCTTGTCATTGCCCTCCAAAATGACTCAATTGAACATTTGATGTGGCACCATATGGTTAACATTTATTTAAGGAACTCCATGAGCTCCTTGGTTAAACTCAGGGAGAGACTGTGGTCAAAGAGAAGAACATCAACTGCTGGAAGGGGACAGGATGTCCAACAGTGGTTTGGGTTAAAAAAAGAAATTAAGAGAAAAAAATCAACAGCTGGGTGAACTATTGATGTCTTGTCAGACAAATGGCACAACAATGTTGGTAGCAATATTAGCATTTTACCCTCTTGTCATTGCTAATAGGGCTGGATTGATGCTATGTGGGCAGGTATTGACCTACAAACCCCATGGTTCTTTTCTCACAATTACATGAAAAGTCCATAACAATCTGTATTTCACACTTCACATTGTAGTCATTCAACTGTGGCTGTGATCCCGAGCAGCTTACAGTGAAGGCATCAGTGTAAAGACCTCTAGTGCTGAGGAACACGACACACAAGAAGTGAACACTTTTTATGACAACACCCCATTTTAAAATCTTATGAATTCATTTTTAGACCCAGGCGTAGTTCTGTGACAACAGCATCAAAAGTCTTTATGATGTTGTTAGTCCATTAGTTAACAAGCAGGACTGTGTTGCCCTTTTTAAAGATTTATCTGAGGCTTTTGATTCTGCAGATCATCAAATTCTTCAGGATTTAAGGAGAAATGCTGTCATTTATTTGCTGACTAGTAAATTATTTCAGCTGTAGAACACAAGGTTATATATCTTATATTATCTATCTATCTATCTATCTATCTATCTATCTATCTATCTATCTATCTATCTATCTATCTATCCATCTATCTGTCTGTCTGTCTGTCTGTCTGTCTATCTATCTATCTATCTATCATCTATCTGACTGTCTGTCTATTTGTCTGTCCGTCCGTCCATCTATCTATCTATCTATCTATCTATCTGTCTATCTATCTGTCTATCTATCTGTCTATCTATCTATCTATCTATCTATCTATCTATCTATCTATCTATCTATCTGTCTATCTATCTATCTATCTATCTATCTATCTATCTGTCTATCTGTCTATCTATCTATCTATCTATCTATCTATCTATCCCAGACACAGTATTACAGTACTACGCAGTGCACAGTGTAGCTGAAAAAGATAAAACAGACGTGACAAGGATGAAAGAGAGACAATAAAAAAGATGAAAACGTGATAGGAAAACGCGGGGGGGGGGGAGTGCCGCAGGGAGACATAAGGCTTTTTGTTTGTCCTGAGTGTTGAGTTTGTGACCATTTACACACACACGCAAACAAAAACACAAAGACCCACTTGGTTCACAGATGTGCATAAATATGTTTGAAAAATTCAGATACAAGCACATACCATACACACGCACACACACACACACATGCACTAACATGTATGTGTGGACATACACAGACAGACTCAGCGTCTCCATGAGTGTGTGTGTGTAGAGCTGGCACAGCTGCAGCTCTGGGTGGGAGGTCTGACACTGTACTGCCTCAGGGATCTGGTGCTGTGTGTGTGTGTGTGTGTGTGTGCGTGTGTATGTATTGGTGTTTCTGTACACGTTGGAAATGCTTAACGCAGTATTGCGAGCGTGTACCTCTGTGTGTATGAGTCAGTTTGAGTGTGTGTATATGGAGGTCTTGACCCCCATCAGTCTCACTCAGGACTCACTTAACAGCACCAGAGGGGGCCTCCAGCAACACAAGCTCCAGGGGTGGGACAAGTGTGTGTGTGTGTGTGTGTGTGTTTGTGTGTGTGTGTGATGGGGGGGGGGGGGGGTTGCTGAACAAGAGATGAAGTGACACCTACCACGGTCCTTTCATGATGCTAAACCCAAACACACACACCTCACTGTTCGACACAGTACAATCAACACACTGTCTTTCAGCTTCAGATAACTGAGAATTGAGCTGCACTGTAGTCTCACACAAGCCTTTCTTTTTTTGTAACATGCATTTGACTGTGTGTGTGTGTGTGTAAAAGTGCATCTCTCAGTCTCTGTGTGGATCTGGTGGCGGGCAGTCTTGCATGCTACTGGATCTATCAGCCTGGTATCTTTTGCACACATTAATGACTGTATGCTCAAACAGTAGTGGGAGGAGCCGGAGGAAAGCGGCTGGGCTGGTGCTGTGGGTTGACTCAGGTGCAGACTGTGGGGTTGTTATGGCTATGGCTCACAGAGGCTTGCAAGGTGACGTGCATACCTCCCAAATCTCAACAGCATGTCACGCAGATCTGCATGTCAAGCAAGCAGACTGATTGATCCAATATTCTGCTTTAATGTTTTCTCTATTGTCTCCTTTCAGAGTTTGGAAACTAAAGGAAACTAAATTCTTCTTCAAGGCATTTAATGTGTCCCCATTCTCATGTAGTCAGTGGAGTGCTTTGTTTATATTCTTACTGGGCTGAAATTGGAGTTGAAGGTTTCAGATGATACCCTTGTACTATTCTCACTACTACCACCAGCCTACAATTAAAAGTACTGCAGCTGCTATAAATACTGTAGTACTGCTGCTAGAACCACTACTGCAATTTTTATTACTACTGCAACAACTACGTTACACAATGTGCTCACTGCTACGCCTTCTACCACTGAGAGTGCTGCTTCGGTCACAACTACTGCGACTGTGACTGTTACCACTGCTTGCCACTGCTGCTCACAACAGTGAAAAGTAAAGTTGGTGCAGCTCAGAGTTCATTTCTTCAGACACACTTCAGCCTGGTTTCCATCTAGCTGCTTACAGTACATGTGGTAATGTGATATTTCTCATTAAACCAGGCGGAATAAGTCAAACGGACAGCACTGAAACACAATGTAGGCTCTGTGTGAGTGTGTGTGTGAGTGTGTGAGTGTGTGTGTGTGTGTGAGTGTGTGTGTGTGTGTGTGTGTGTGTGTGTGTGTGTGTGTCTGAGATGTATTTGTGCTGTGTTGGATGAGTGGGTGTGTTCCAACAAGACAGGATATTCATTAATTTGGGAATAATTGATTATCGGCTTGTAACTTTTATTACTTGGCTTAAGGAGGTGTGTGTGTGTGTGTGTGTGTGTGTGTGTGTGTGTGTGTGTGTGTTCATTGTACCTATGAAGCCTACGCTACCTATGCTCAAACACTACAGAAATTATTGTACAATAATCATTTCAGAGCATAAGAATAGTTCTTCTATTTTCCCATCATGCTTTCAGTGACCTATGACCTCTTATGATTGTTTTCTTGTAATACTGGTTAGTGAACCGTTTCTCAAGTGACCTAAGTGGCAATCTCTGTGGGTGAGTGAGAAGTTATGAGAACATGAAGTGTGAGTTTCCATCCAGAGGCCCTGCTGCGTCTGAAGGAAAAGAAAACACAACAAGACGATGAAGAATGTGAGAGAGAAAGCTTCTCAGCTCTCAGTCTGACACCTCCAGCACTTCCAGGTTAGAAATGTTTTTCATGCATCATTGAGAGGATGGATGCTGTTTTCAAACAGTCTCACACATTGACAGCTGGGAGTTTCCCAGCACACACTGCTCATACGTGCAGACACTGGGAACAACACCAAGAGAGACGACACACTGGATGGAAGAGTGGAGTTTTTCTGTACTGCCTTTTAACACAGCTCCTAAACCTGCCACTGAAACCCAGATCAAACTACCAAACAATATCTTTTCTCTAGAAAGAGGCTCCGATCACACTCATCATTTCAGGTTTTTTTATATCTGGATTAAAGCCAGATGCTACTTAACACTATCTACTATCATCAGGGTCTTCACTGGCCATCATGGTGACACACAGATCAGGGTCAGCTGAAGTCCAGCCCAGACCAGAAGGAGGCAGTAATGCACCACAACCTGTTTGACAACCAGGGAACAATTAACATGAACATTTTAAAGGTTTGATAACAGCAAACCATCCAAATCTAACACATGTGCATCTTTGGACTGAGAGCAGTACGAAGGTTTAAAGCTCAGGTTTAAAGCTCAGGTTTAAAGCTCAGGTTTAAAGTGAGCCTTCTGATGATGATAAATAAATCAAGCTAATATCTGTGTCATCTCAGATCAGCTGCCTTTAACACACACATAAAGACTAGCACATCTTTGACTTCAGCAGATGACCACCTGATGGCCCCCACATCTTCTCATATCTGGCTAGCATGCATCTCCAGCCACCTCCTGATGTGGTTTGAGCAATCAGATGTCAATCAGTTTCGAATGCTTTTGGGATGTACTTACTGCATGTAAATCATTGCTTCACCGTTGTACAAAGTCGGCAAAAGGTTTGGTCTCAGTTGCACATTTAGCAGCTGCTAATGCAGAGAGAATCAAGTCAGGAGAGTCCCAAGTTAGTTCAAAGTCCTAAACATTATGCAAAGAGTCCTGGGGTTCTGAACAGGTCACTATGTCACCATCAGAACATCACATGCCCATGGAATGCCAGATTCTGTTATTCCTCTGACACAGCTATAATAGTTAGCAAATTCTGATGTTCTGCATGTTGCCATCATTTGCATCTGAATGTGATATCCTGAGCTGTCCTCTACTGTGTGTCAACAACTTTCACTCCTGCTTCAGCGACATGATTGGCTGCTGTCAAACTGATGCAAAGTAAACCTTCTCCTTTTATAACACACATGTTAATCTTTGGCTTTAGTTAATAGGTCCAAATGAAGCCATAAATCACTGATGTCAAAGCCTCAGTCTTTTTGTTTTGTCTCGAATCAATGACTCAAGTCCAGAGATGTGTTCTAATCAGAGTCTTGGTGGTAAACCAGTGTCAGAACTCTTGTCTTTGCTGCATTGACAGTCTCAACCTATCACTGTCTGTCTTATGGCACTGCCTAGCTTCAGCAGCTTCTCTGTCTTACCAGGGTTTCAGCACTGTGCTTGTCAGGTTGTTGAACAAAACGCCATCCAGCCAAACCTTTCACAGTTTGGAGACTGAGTCCAACAGTTTGTGTGATTTTCTGAAGTGATGATCCGACATTCACATGCTGTGTGGACAGTAACCAGGGTTTGAACATCTCTTTGAACCTTTCTTTTCCATCCTTCAAACAACCACTTCTGTGTCATTCCAAAGAGTGACAGAAAGTGTCTGTCATTCAGTGTTGTACCCGAACGCGTTCAAAGAACGTTCGTTCATGAACTAACTCATATTTTGGGTGAACGTGAACGTCCCGTTCATTTTTGCTTGATGAACGTTAAATTGTGAACGCACTCATTCTGCTGTTTCTTGAACGGCACTCTGATTTCGTTCAGATTACGTTCGTGCCAGATTTCAAGAGCCCTCGGCGAAAAACCAAGCTAAAACAGTAAAAACACATGGTAAACGACCATTAAAATGTCGCGGATAACCACCCGATCTGGCAACCGCAAGTCCTGCCTGTCGCTCTACCAACTTCGTCATCAGCGGTCGTCAGTCTCGTCACAATTCACATCTGTGCAAGGAAGGAGGATGCGTTTACTGAGAAACAAATTCCCATACAGTCGGGAATTAGCTCGTAGCTCGTGGCAACGTAAAAAAAAAAAAAAACTAAAAAGGAACGAAATAGTTCATTTTGGGGAAGCATGAACTTTAGTTCACAATTTTGAATTATGAACGATGAACTGAACTAGTTCATTTTAAAAGGTTTGAACTGAACTTTGAACTAGTTTCCCAACACTGCTGTCATTCCTCCTGTATTTGATTGATTCTTATGTTTCTCCTCTCTTTGTGATCGGCAGCGGTTCATGCCGTGCTCGAGTCTGGTCCCGTGGTCAGCATGCAGCATTCAATCTGCACTGGTGTATTAAGATAAGATAAGATAAGATAAGCCTTTATTCGTCCCACAGTGGGGAAATTCACATGTTACAGCAGCACAGGGGATAGCAGCAGTTAAATATTAAGAACAAATAACAATCTAGAAAAAAAGGAGATATACACAAGTTCGCATTACTTATTTACACCTTTGAGTATGGATATGAAATATAAAATCTGAAATATAAAAATATATGACCAGTATAAAATATATGACCAGTAAAAATACACAATGGGCCTAAACTGAGGTAGGAAATGACAGCTTAAATACAGAATATTGCACATTGACTTGGTCAAGTATTGCACAGTGAGTTATCCAAACAGGCCACATTAAGAGATAGATCCATGAGTTTTGAAGGATTAGCAGACAGCTCTGTATCATGGTGATGAGGACTGACGTCACAGAAGCTGTCAGATGTGACCTTTTACACCTTATGTACATGTGCTTGAGCATTGTTGATCAGGCCAAAGCAGATCTTTGCCAGATTATACTCATGTATTGAGGCAAATGTAAGCCAAGTTCAACTTTTTCACAAGATGATCCTGCTTTTGTTCTGCATCAACATTGGCCCATTTGTTGAACTACAGATTCCTGTGATGGAGGTTGATCCCAGTCTGCTGCTTGCTCACCCAAATTCAGCTTCACTGTGCTGAGTCACACATTTAAACGCCCAGATATATGTGGGATACATCTAAAATACCATAGTAATGTTTCGCAGTATGTTCACACTGGAAAATGACTAATAAAATATTACTAAAAGCATTTTGCATTTAGCCACATTCAGCTGCCCCCCCTTGCTCTGCCCTCCACACAGACCTGCCCGTGTGGTTCGTCTGGTCGGTTTAAGGCTCACATCAGTTTATGACTTCTCCTAATGAGATTTCTGTCTCTCCTTCTCGATTGGCCGCTTCTTGTATTGTCTGGATTTATTGTTGCTGTTTTCTTGTACTTCTTACATTGGTGTCTTGTACCTCTGATTTTTCACCTGCTCGGTGTCGCTGCAGGTAACGCTGTGACATCATGACATCATCAGTATCTCGTGTTTGTATGTTGCTGTATCTGCACCACTTTTTTGTCTGTGTTTCTTTAGACATCTTCATATGTCTGTGTGAGAGAAACAGAGCGAGGACGAGCCTCCATCTGTGCATGTGTATGTTGTGTGTGTGTGTGTGAGAGAGAGAGAGAGAGAAGGGGAAGGGTTAAGGAGACAGGCAGCACGGCGCCACCACTACAACATCCCCCTGATCAGTGAGGCCCCTCTGCGTGAGCTCCTGCTCTCTAACTCAATAAAGACAGTGTATTGGGTGTGTGTGCATGTGTGTGTGTGTGTGGACACAATATGGGGGCATGGGGCAATTTGATCTGCTCCAAAACAAGTCAAGTGGAAAACAAAAATTGTCGTTCAGGGGATAATTAAATAAATAACTTCTCCAACATGTCACTTTTTTTTTTTTTTTTAAATATTACAAGTTTAATTTAACATTTATACAAAAGGTTTATCATTCCCTCTTACACGCTTTCTGGAGGCCTGAATAAATCATACACAAAAGAAAAAAAGGAGCATGGAACTGTTTTAATGAAAAAATAATTTGCAAATCCAAATTCACTTCCGTACATCTGTGAGCAGCAGTGGGGGAGAGTGGGGTAAGATGAGCCACTTTACTCATGTTGTCCTGGAGGAAAATGACACAGAAAGAAAATGAAAACATATTCCTTTATTTTTAGGAGGTCTCCTATCAAATGAAATGATCAGAATGTGTCTCTGACAAAGCTGCCCAAAACAATGACTTCTCAAAAAAAAAGTGCTCCTGTGGCTCAACTTGCCCCAGGTGAGGGGTAAGTTGAACCAAGTCAGTGGGTAAGTTGAGCCACCTGGGGGTAAACTGAACATCTGAGTTTTAAAATGTACACCTGAGCATATTGTGCTAAAAACAGTTTGAACAGTTGTGAACTTGTAAGAACAAACAACTCAGTTAGTTTCAAACAAAGCACCAGTTAGTTTGCTCCCTCCTTGCAGTTCCTCCAGCCTTTCGAGGTTGAGGTAGCTTCTTCAGCACATCACTCCGTGGGAAAGATGCCTCATCCTTTTCGCTGAATGCAAAGGTGGCTTTCTTACTGCCAGTGATCCCTCGGATTCTTCTCAGAAATCTGGCACTCACTTCATTGCCTGCAAGGCTGTCAACCAAGCCAATGTAATGGTGGCTCCTCCATTTGGATGCAAATGTTACCATGACAAAGTCACCAACCACCACTTCCACTCTTGACATCATTGGCTGCTCTCTTAGGTTCTCGGCATGATACCTTTTCTACAATGGTTAACACATGACAAACACACCAAACCAGTTGAGTATACTCAACTGAAATACCATTTTAATATGTCAGAGACTTAACTGACTTTCAGTGCCTTATGGTGGGGTAAGTTGAACCATTGACTCAATTTACCCCATAGCCTTTGGCTCACTTTGCCCCATAGCCACCATTTTGGAAAAAACAGGCTAGGTCAGAAATTCAGGCTAATCTTTAGTGAAGTGATTCACATGTTTTTATACATTAGCAAATCACCAACATGTATAATATATAATTTTAGACCTGGATAAATTTGCTTTGACATAACAGTCATTTTACCTGATACGCAGAAAATTTACTTTGACAAGCAAAAATCTTTTTGTGCAAAAAAAAAAAAAAGTGCTTACCCCTTCCTCCATGTGCTTCTTTGCATCCCAGCAAGATGGAAATGATAGGTACTTCCTGAATTTATGGTCACATGACAGAATATGTGCACGGTTACCTAGATACAAGGGGTGGGTCAACTTACCCACGGGCTCATCTTACCCCACTCTCCCCTGCTCATATGGTGGTTCTATTTGTGTCTTTACAAACAGACACAGATTATGTTTTCTCTAATGGCAACAATTAAAAAAAATGATTACATAATCTTGAAACTGCGTGTGATTAGTTTTGAGAAATATAATTCCATATCCCATCTTTTAATGTAAAATGTTGCGTTGAATCCATCTTTTTTTTTTCTTACCTGTGATGACTGGTTACCTATAATGCTGCTGATCATGGAAGTGAAGCTCTGGTTTGGTTCATTTCAAGTCACTCTGAACAAAAGCAGATTACATGTAAATCAAATACAAATCCATATGTTACTCTAGTTGGACTCTTGCTAATGTGGTTAACTGTTATTATTGTGTACTATTTTTGTGATGTTTTCATTTTCAGAATTTTTATATGTTGGATCATATATAATTTTCTACATATGACTTAATTAGCTAGTTACATTAATAAGTGATAATATGTTTAGGCTATAATACAATATTAATTTGTTAAAGAATTAAACTACAAATCATGGTTTATTTACTGTAGTTAATTAACGCTTTACTGTTTATATTTAAATATGTATTCATAATGACTGTTAGAAATGTGTCCTCCGATTAATTATGTAGGTTGTTAGGGCAGTAGTATGATTTTAAGAGTAATTTACTCTTAAAACACTGTTATTATGAATTGTAATTCACTTTAAATTAGGAAATGATTAACTATTCATTTTTTTGTCATTTATTTTCTTGTTGGCTTCAGTAGGAATCAGACCTGTGTGGTTTCAGTTACAGGACGACTTTGTAACCACAACAGTGGGTTTGTGCTCCGAGTTGAGAGCTACAATACACACTCACTATTCAAATATCTTTTCACTCTTTCTTACACCTTCATGTCCACACACACACACACACACACACACACACACACACACACACACACAATGAAAGAGAGATTTACTGATGTTGAATTGACATATGTGACTAAAAAAACCTGACAAGCTCAATAACAAAAGCCTCCCTCCCTCTCCCTCTCTCTCCCTCTCTCTCTCTCCCTCTCTCTCTCTCACTCTCTCCATTCTCCCTCTGCGTCTTTGTGCTTCAGGGGGCAATCAAACTCCACCCGCACTCTTGCTCGACCATTCCCTCTCCTATGCCATTGGTTAATCGACCCCTTTTCGGCAACATGATTGGTTAACTGCATCTCTCTCTTTTTCTCTCCCTCACTCTTTATCTCCACCCCCTCTCTCTCTCGCTCTCTCTCTCTCTTTCTCTGTCCACCCCTTTCCCTTTCTCTCTTGCTCTCTCTATATTTCTGTCCAATGATTGTCTTGGCTATCAATCAGCTCTGACAGAATGTGGGGCCCACATGAAAAGAAGAGAGAGAGAGCATCAGCAGCTGTTAACCTCTCTCTCCCTCCCTCTCTCTCTCTCTGTCTCTCTCGCTCGCTCTCTCTCTCTTTGTGTTTTTTTTTTGTTCAGAGAGAAGGTGGAGTGATGGTGGGGTGGGCATTAATCAAACTAACCCCCTGGAACAGCCTCACCCCCTCACACCCAAACACACACACACACACACACTGGCACATGCACATGGGAGTTCACAAGTACGCTCCTACACATAAGGTGACCACAAGCACAAGAACACACACACAAACACGAGCTATGCGTGTGTGAATACACACAGAGCGGGCAGTGAGCTTGCCTCTTCATGGGCAGATGCTCTCTCGCTCTCTCGCTCTCTCTCTCTCTGAGCTCAGCTGGTGGTAGAAGTGTATTCAATTCCCTGTCCAGGAGGAGGGCAGCTGGCAGAGCTGTGTGTGTGTGTGTGTGTGTGTGTGTGTGTGTGTGTGTGTGTGTGTCAGGGGACATGGACCCACTGGGGTCTGGTGAGGCTACGTACCACCTGACACACACAGTCACACACACACACACACGCACAGATAGATAAATGTGACACTAAAATGACGCGTGGAGCCGTGAAAGTGATGCACCGCGGGCGCCGTGCTTCCCTGCCATGCTCAGCATTGTGGGAAGTTGGCGACATGAGAGGGGAAGGTGTTTGAGAGAGAGAAGGAGAGAGAAGTAAAAAAGGCAAAGGAAATGGAAAACGGAGAGAAAATGAGAAGTGAAATAAAACAAGCTGAGTGAATGGACACAGTGAAGGATGTTGTAAAAACGTCTTCTTCTGTCGCAGGTCAGGTGACATCACACCATCTGCCAGCCATTTCAGAGCTCTTCTGCTTCTAGGAAACAATGGCAGCAGGCAGCTGATTGTTCAAACACAACTCATTAGTGTGTTTTTGAAATGCAAATTTGAGTAGGCAATATGTTTGGTGTTTAAACTGAAGAGAACATTGCTAATCAAGTGATAACAGAACTGGACCCTATGAAGACGTGTTCCCACTGAAAACCAAGCAAACATTCTTCTTCTGTGGTCTTTCTTATTTGTGAAATACATTCAGAGACCATGATAGCCTCGACTGTTTCAGTTCAAACGTTTCATCTCATGTGGACGCAGCTTCACCTCAACTTGTGCCATAAGTTTGACCATTTGCATCTTTCCATTGACTCGTCTAAAGATTCACTCTGTGTTCAGTGTGAATGCAGCCTTTTGCACTTTTTGCATTTCAAAAATGAAAGGAAACAATATATTTAACAAAGGTAAGAATGGGCTGAGAAACACTTGATAAAATGAAAATATGAATTGAAAGCGTGAGATGGGACATGAACTTCAGCATGCTGCATATACGTTAGATGCACTACAACCCACTCAGCACTCTGCACTCTACCTCTGCTTTCCTTTTCACAATGTGAGCTCTATCATCATGTTATCCTTATGGGATGTGGTGCAACAGCCATCCATTGCCGTGCGCTCTGGTTGAGCAGGGGCCTGCTCATGTCTGATTGCTTGTGCCTGTTTTGGCTCTCTGACCAGTCTCTGTGACTCAGCGTGGATGTTGCTGAGGAAAAGATTCAGGAATTGCAGCCAAAACTATGGAAAGAAAGAAACTCATGTTTCTCGTTCAAGTCCGTGCTCGTGACGGGAACTGTTGGCTCTCTATGAGTAATATTATAAAGAGTATGGTGTAGACCTGCTCTGTAAGGAAAGAGCCTTGAGATAACTTTTGTTGGGATTTGACACTATACAAATAAAACTGAACTGAATTGAATTGAATTTCAGTTTTGTGTGTATTTACACTCTATTTTGCACGTATTACATGTATGCTGTCAAAATTGTTGAATTTAAGTCCAGAACCTAACGGTGAATGCCTTGTTTCATTCCTTGATGGCCTCTGAAGGACTTGTACCAGGTGAGGAAAGAATCTGCACCAGTCTGTAATTGTAAGTCATGATTCCACTGTTCTCTTCCACAGAGTGGTGTCACTGTTCCTCCCACCTCACTCCCCACTCCTCACACCCACAGGGGAAGGTTTTTTCCCTGTTGTCCCTGTTGAACACCATGATGCTGGATGTGTGGACAGCTGCAGAGGACAGGGTTGATGAGCACTGTTGTATTTCTGAATCAGTAGCTATACAAGCGTGAGTCATTTATGTGTAAACGAATCTGGTATTGCATTACTGGAATCGCTCTCATTGTATGCACTTGGAATTGGGAGAAAAGGCCTATTGAAGCAGAATGCAGCATTTCTGACACCTCTCTGTGACACACAGTCTGTGGCACAATCCTTGTGACAAAGAAGCACCTTATTTTTGTTGTAATGCAATCTTGGTTATTCTAAAATGAGTATTAGTTTTACAGGTGCCAAACACATGTTAGTCTGTGTTCGGGTACAAGAGCTAATCCTGAGAGCTGGATTTTAGTTTAACTCTTTTGCTGAGCTGCATGTCAGTAAAGGGAACTATGTTAAAGGTTGTGAAAACATGAACTCTAAAAAAAAATGTAATACCCATCATTCAGAACCTTCACAACAACCACAGTCTGCTTGTGGTCGCTGAGAAAAGCAAAACAGGAAAAGAAAACAAACAAGCAGGAGCCATATCAGGTCGCAGGAAGTGAGGAGATAATTATTGCTAATCTGGAGGTCACACACACACACACATGCACACACACAAAGTCCGTCTGTCAGGCACACACCCACGCCATCCCATCTTTGTCAGCGTTACATGAAGCTAATCCATTAACATGTCAGTATCAAGGCTGATCAGTCTGTGTGTGTGTAGGGGTGGATGAGTGGGTGCATGTGTGTGTGTGCATGTCTTCGTTACTTATCGGGGACCGACCGGTCCACTAGTCTTCACTGGGATCAAAGCCCTGTCATAATGAGGCAAAACATCATTTCTAGGTTCCTAGTTATCAGTAGGTCTGGGTAAGGCTGTGTGTGTGTGTGTGTGTGTGCGTGTGTGTGTGTGTGTGTGTGTGCGTGCGTGCGTGCGCGCGCGCGCGCGCGTGCGTGTGTGTGCGTGTGTGTGTGTGTGTGTGTGTGTGTGTGTGTGTGTGTGTGATAAGCACATTCAAAGGACGTATTGATTCTGAACTACCACACAATTGCCCGACATCCATTGGAGCCTTGTGTGTGTGTTGGTGCATTCTTCAAATGGAGAAATTGATCTATTTTCTCAAAGAGCAGAAACATTTGCCTTTCACTTTCTGCAGCAGCTTTGGAGATATCAGCAGCTGCAGCACCGAGAGAATAAAGACTCCGGCTGGATTTCAAACCAAAATATGAATGTATGACTTTTCCTAATGTGAAGAGTGAAAGTGCTAATAAATGCTTTAGAACCACTGGAGGAAGTCATCGTCCATCCACTGCACATTCTTTGCTAACTTTGACTTTTCTCGACCAAAGAAAGAACAGTAATGCTTCAGTTTTTATAACATCCTTCAAGGGTCATACCAAACAACACTTGCCTGTATAACACTGTCCCTGTCAGCATGTGATCCTGTGAAAGCTGCAAACTCCACCAAAGAGCACTGACTTTATCTGAGCACATGTGTCCTCGCAGCTCATCCACTTCAGCATGTTTCTCGTGGTCGCTCTCAAGATTTTCATCAAAGCAAGCATGTCCCCACAAACTAGGCACAATTATTTTCTTTGGACATTTCATATCCGCTGTAGGTACTTCTTACTTCTTGATGGTCATAATAATGAATGTACAACACACATGTTGCATTCACCCTGACCATGGCCTGCACAGGTGCGCAGCTGGGAGGGACCACCTGGATGGACGTGTTAGTCTTTCTTTTTTTTTTTTTTTTTTAAAAAGCATTTTCTTTTATTACAGGAAAAGTAATTGATGACTTGCTCTTCTTGTATTTCTGCATTGCTTCTTATTTTTCTTTTTTTTTGAATTTTTGAATTGCCTTGATCAGCCGGATCAGCCTTCTCATTGGCTGCATACAGTGCAAAGGCCAGACACTGCTCGTCCCTGTACCTACCACAGTAACATATGTTCATGACAACACTGTTTTTCCTGGACCTCTTTTTGCTCCAAAGTGAAAACACAAATGTGTTTTCCTCTCCTGTTTTGAGAAAACAGGAAGTACGATGCTGAGGCTGACTATCTTCATATCTTCATGATCGCTCATTATTTACATTCTCTCTCCCTCATCTTCATGTTTGTTGCTGAGAGCGGACTGTTGTTATTTCTGCACTGTACAGAGATCACCTGTCAGTCAAACATTATGGGCGGTGCTTTCACGCTCTGTAAATGTTTGACTTTCTTGAAGTGCTGCTGCTTCCTGTCCCCGTTTAGCCTTGGAAGCCATCTCTGCTCGTGATGTTTTTGTTTACCTGAAATGGCATTTCTCTGCATGAAATGCCTCCCACTTAATCTCAGCACATTAACAAAAGTGAAAAATTGCAAAAAGTGTTGTCCTGCAATAGCACTCTGAGGCTCCATTTTTAAATTTCAATGTATTTCAATGAGTGCCTTTAAAGGGTTAAGATGATGTCACAGTGGAGTCTAATTGCCAAAGTCTCCTCATATTCTTGTATTGTGCCTGCACATGTCAAATGAATTAAGTTTGTCTTCACTGAAATGTTGTCAAATTATCTTCTTTTTACTGTTGTCTCCTAACAGCAGCTTTATGAAATGCTGCTACATGAATGTATGCTTTGTTACATTACTGTTCAGGTACACTGTGAATTTCAGCTTTCACAAAAAGGTGCATTTGAGATTAAGATTAAAACAGTTCATATCACCAAACAGAGATGAAGCATTTGTTGAGCATTAACCTGAATAGAATTTTCATTTTCCACCATTTCCGACCATATTGTTATCAGAAATAGGTATTCCTTTCACTTTCTTTTCCTTCTTTCTATTAGTGCCTTTACAATGATAACAGTGATGATAATCTCATTGTTCAATATTCTGCACCTATCATAGTTCATTCTAGTGGGTATAGTCTAGTCTAGAATATAATCATACATCATGCTTTAGTTGGCCATGGTGTATATAAATTAATTTATTCTTACAATTTTTTTTTTTAACTTTTTGGTATTAACAGTGTTGCAGAGAGTAGTAATAGCTTTGGGGCAGACGCACACAGACTCCATGGCCTTTATGGTGCACAATGCAGGACAGCATGTTAGCCAGCTATAAAATGTGTATTCAGAAAAGGTCTCCTCACTCACACAAACAATGCTAGACAAACACACACAAACACACAGCGTAGCGTCATTTCTGTTTGTAGACACACCCACATGCAGAATGACTGTAAACACACACAGTACACACAGACAGAAGGCCGCCAGTTTAATTAGCCGTTAATTCCCAGAATGCAGCCTGATTGGGATGCCTCCTCCCAGGAGAACAGGCTCTGCTCTCTCAGTGGTGTTTTTCTCTGCTTCTGCCTGATTTAATGGGCCTGAATCCTCCAATATGAACCTGATTCCAATGATACTAGGCTGCAAAGTGAAATGATATTAATAAAAAAGTTTATATCCTTTGCAACATTTTGACATCATAGGTGTTAACTGGTTGCCTCTGCTCTTCTGGTTTCAGCCTTCCCACAGTGTCTGAACTGGTCACCACTGGCATATTTTAGGATTGGGTTGAATTTCTGCCAGATCCGTTGTACAGTGTGAGGTGGGTCAATCTGCAGCTCCTGATGAGTCACCTGACTGATTAACAATCAGGCAGGTCACAACTGATGGTCAGCTGTTTTGCAGTTTCAGTCTGAGTCTCACGCTGATTTCCAAAATGGCTGCTGTCAGAAGATTAATTATAAATCATAATGAGCATGTTTCAATGTTATTGCAGTATTATGTTTACATGTTGTGGTTCCTGTGGTAACCTGTAATCTTCAGTGAGATTGTTACGATAAAAGATGAAACTTTGCTGCAGAACAGACAGCACATTGTCTCCATCTCCATTTTGCCTCTCTCTCTTCCTGCCAACATTCTTCAGGACACTGTTGTCTTCTTTAAATAGACTTGGTTGGAACTGACAAAGCCCAACACGGGTCAGTGCTTACGGTCAGTGCTAGTTTCGATGTCGTGGTTCATCAAATGATTCGCACAGTGTGAAGATCAAAGTTGCAGGTGATGACTGTGCAGAAAGGCTGATCAATAAA
>JBBMOC010000022.1:7153572-7171072 GCA_037975185.1 Centropyge bicolor | reverse complement strand
TCTAAATGTCCCAAGTACCAAGTACAGCACATCCTAAAAATTATATTTAGTGAATATTTAATAAATATTTCTAGAAATCATATATATGATGAAAATTACACATAAACTTAGACTTATTGCAGATGTACGAGTTTAAGATAAAGATCAAATTTAAATTCTTGATGCCTGATTTTATCTTCAGAGGTGAAGGTAAAGTCTGCTCAGTGGAGGCTGCAGTGTGCTGTATGGTGTGTAGCTGTGTGAAGCTAAGCAGGGAGTGTGTGTGCACATGGGAAGGTAGGCTGACGTTTTAATACTACGTGATTCGTCTTGTGGAGCACAGATGATCTTTGGCCAGATGGTGGCATGAGAGGCCCCTTGGTTTGCTCGAGCCCCGATCTGGGTTATATTTATTTAGTGATTATTTATTTGAAAAGGAGGTGTGCAGCTGAGCAGAGTAAAGGCCATGTGCTGTGTTTCTCCTTTCACCGCTGAATGAGGAATGATGGGAGTTTGGCGACGAGCCGCCTGGGAACAGCGGCAGGGCTGGATCGCTCCAGTCTGAACAGATCCTGTTGTGACTCTGTGTGATTCTCAGACCTCAGCAATACTGTCAGACTGAGCAAACCGGGTAGAGTCTGATTTAACATTTCAAAACCCACCAGATAGATTGCAAGGATTAGGGTTGTGTGTTGTCAAAGCTTTTCTGAAAGTTTGTCAGTCACCAGTCATCAGGTCTGGTTTCCTCAGGTTTACAAGTTTCTGGTGATCTCTCAGTGTTTTGAAATGTTTCTGAACTTGTGTTCTGGACAGAAGTTTCTGAAGGTTTCTCATCTACCAATCTTTACTGGAGGTCACCAGAGGTCAAGGTTTAGTTGTATCCTGGGCCTCCTATGTGGTCTCCAGATTCATGGAAGTTTCTAGAGCTCTCTGACTGTTTTAAGAATTTTCTGGGGGTTCTATTAAAGGAAATGTTCAACATTTTGGGAAATACATTTTGCTGCTGTTACATGAGAAGACTAATAGCACTCTCATGTCTGTATGGTAAGAGCAGAGTGTAGCTGAAGTCAGCAGGTCTACTTAGCTTAGCATGAAGACAGAAAACTAAATCTGACATCATGACAGGCGGAGTGGAGACTCAGGGAAGTTACTGGTCCAGGCCAAGAAATAGCCCTGCACATATCCCCCATAAAACAGCACACTGGTGTTTTTAAACTTAGAGGTAATCTTTAGAGTTGTTAGTTGGTGAATTTTGCTACCTCTGGACAGAGATGGGCTAACTGTTTCTTCCATTTCCAGACTTTATGCTAAGCTAAGCTAACTGTCTACTGGCTCCCAATAAACATGAGATTGGCATCAATCTTCTGACTGATTTAATAAGAAAGCAAATTAGCATATTTCATTCCCAAATGTCAAGTTCTCCTCCAGGTCTCTGTGGATTTTTGGGGTCTCTCGGCCTCTCTGGAGGGTCCTGGGGGTCGCGGCTGCAGGCTGTTGTTGGCAGCGGCTCTTTTGCTGTCACATGACTCCTTATGGTGTCGGAGGCTTGGCGTTTTGAAGTTGCTAATTAATTTTTAGAGCCAGGCTTCCAGCTGGAGACTGCTGTAGAAAAATAACATAATTACATGTCCACATCACATTAAAGGTGACGGTTTGCAGGCAGAACATTTGGCCATGTGGAGACAAGCCTAATGGAAAGCTGAAACATCACGTAACACTGTAATGCTACACTTCAGGAATAATGGCTATGTCATGCTATAATCAGAAAGTCACAGCAACAGAGACAGAACAGTCACTCACATGACTTACTAAAGAATTTAATCAGCTCTGACACCTGAATATCACTGTAAAATAATGTTGTCTAATGTTATTTTGACTCATCAGCCAGAACATTTCTACAAAGAGAGGCCAAATGGAAAACTGACATGTTCAATGTGAATTTCCCCACAGAGGGACTGATTAAGGAATATCTTATCTTAATTCTTATCTTAGTCAAGGATCCACTCACACAAGTAAGAATAGTACTTATTTTTGTTTTGTGTAAATAAAGATTTTTAACAGAAGTGGTTTCACACAGACCTAAGAAGAGCTGTTTTGTTAGAAAGCTTTCAGGGGATGAGTATTAGAACTAAAAAGTAGCTTGGTAGTTTGCAGAGTTGAGCATGTGGAGATTTGTTTTTTTCTTGTATATTTTCCTTCCACTATTTTTCAAAATCAGCAGCAACCAGGCAGTAAACAGTCCTGTAATTCAATCACTTTATTTATGCTCCAACAAAATAATCACTCTTTTTGTTTAAAAGCTGTAGATGACTGGTAATGCATATACACAGACAAACTCTCTCTCTCTCTCTCTCTCTCTCGCTCTCTCTCTCTCTCTCTCTCCAGTGTAAGTGTTGGGTCTCTTTATCATTTTCCATCCCGCCCACTTTCTCTCTCTCTGTCACACACACTATGCCACTCTCTAGCTCTCTTTCCCTTTCTTTTGCCCAACCCAGTTTCAATGACATCACAACTTAATTATCCAATCATCATTAGCCCAATCTGTCACTGTCAAAGTCCTGGCCAATCTGCCTCTTTATGATAATTCTCCTTAGCCAATGGCAGTGAGCGTGGCTCTGCCAATGCAATATATAAAGCAGGCAAACAGAGAGAGAGAGAGAGAGAGAGAGAGGCATTTGTACACATCAGGTCAGAGAGAATATGAGCTGATGGCATTGTCACTGCATGGGAAAAGAGCAAAATCAGACATCACCAAAAAAAAAAAAAAAAAATCAGGCATCACCAACAGAAAGTGCAAGGAGATGTCACAGAAGAAAAAAACAGAGGTTTCTTAATCCCACTCATGACATTTGATTGACAGGTGGTGTCTGTGGTAGTGTCTGAGTAATGCAGGAAGATGAAGTAGAGGCACAAAAGGAGAGGAATGAATGAATGAAAACACACACACACACACACACACACACATAGTCCTCTGCACTGAATGCCAAATCAATCAGGGTGAGTAATTTTAAACATGACATGCCAGCTGACCTATAAAGAGCAGTATTCTCCATCTGTATACATACATACACCTGCTCTGATGGAAGCCAGACCATCTGAGAGAGATGGTGGTGCTCATGATGATTATGAGCTATTTCTTTCTGTTGAGTCAGCACCAAGCCAAAAGCCAATCATCACACACTCCGCCCACCCCTCCCTATTTTCTCTCTGAGTGTATATTTTCCATGTTACTGTATTTTTGTAGGACTGTGTCTTTTTTCTCCGTATTGGCTGATGGAAAACGTGGTCTACAGGGCGAGAGAGATGGCCTCCAACAGAGAGAGGCATATATATATATGTTTTTTTTTTAAGTTTTCAAGTTTTATGGTTTTTTGAAACTGAATCAAAGCAAATGTAGCTTTTTGACTTGGCTCAACAGATCAGACCAGTTCTACAAAGTGATCTAAATTGATTCAGAATATAAAATATTAATTAAATGTTTGCAGGGGTAATCACAGCCATTAATAAGACACAGCTAAACCCTGTTCATTTTAGAATTCAAATAATCAGTTCAGTGGAGGTCACCTGAGTGAAGTCAAAGGGTTCCAGTTGTAGCACACCGTAAATATAGCTGTATCTTTGGTATAAATGCACTTGTATTTGTAGGATAAATACATCTATCTCCAGAATATAAACACATCTGTATCTGTAATAAACTTGTGTCTGTGGTATAAATACATGTGTGAATGGAGTATTAATACACTTGTGTCAGTAGTATAGATACATTTTATCTGTGGTATAAATACACCTAGATTCAGAGAATAAATATACACGTATCTATTGTATGAATGCACTTTATCTGTAGTATAAATACACTTGTGTGTGGAGTGTAAATACACTTGTATCTGTTGTTCAATACATGTGTGTATGAAGTATCAATACACTTGTGTATGGAGTATAAATACACTTGTATCTGTAGTTAAATATGACCATATTGTGGCCAGATGTCCACGTTGAAGCCAAAAAAAGAATTGATTGGAAAACAACTGAATCAGTGTGAAGATGACTAGTGAGGGAGAACATCTCATCAGCCTCATTGACTTTTGTAAATACCTGCTTATTCTGAATTCTATCTATCTATCTATCTATCTATCTATCTATCTATCTAGATACTGGTTTCAGTGGGGTAAAGCAAATACTCACATACATCATCAGTTTCTAACTTGTATTTGTTGTGTTATGTTTTGCTGTTATCATTAAGAGTCATATAATCACGACTTGACTGCAGGATTATCATTGTCTTCAACAGCAGCAGAAGTTAATTATGCAATGCTCTGATGCAAGACTGAAAGACATACATCAAAAAGCTGACGCCCAACGTGGGGCTCGAACCCACGACCCTGAGATTAAGAGTCTCATGCTCTACCGACTGAGCTAGCCGGGCTGGCTCAGTGTAGCAGTAGCAATCACTATCAGTGCCCACTGGGGGCAGTATGTCATCCAGCTTTCTACTGTACTGCTTTGAGACAGTATTTCTTCTACACTTGCACTGAAACCTGCAGGTGGCATCAATAGAGGAATTATCATTTTTAGTTTCTTAGATGAGTTTAAATAGTATTCCAGATATTCCAGATATCCAATATTCCAGTAGCTTCAAAAATCATTGTCTATGGTCCCTGACAAATAAACCACACAGTGAGAAAAGATATAGAACTCAAATAAATGATAAATTTTGATTCATGGATCATATAAGCATCATGTATAGAACAAACTGCACAGTACTGCATACACAGAGCGTGTACTGGATTAAATCATGGTGAAAAAATACTGAACTGCTGCAGATGAAATCTGTTGACCTATTGATTAGGATTATCATCCATCCATCCATCCATCCATCCATCCATCCATCCATCCATCCATCCATTATCTACCGCTTACTCCTTTGCAGGGTCGCGGGGGCGGGGCTGGAGCCTATCCCAGGCAGGGGACACCCTGGACAGGTCGCCCGTCTGTCGCAGGGCACTGATTAGGGTTATCAGATTTTTAAAATAATTATTACTTTTTAACCATCGGGACATAGAGATTTAATGAAAGTGCCAGAAATCCAATTTTGAAACTAAGACTGAAGTCAGGAATAGAGAAGCCTTCTGGTGAAGTGACTATTTTAAGCCCTATTTCTGATATTTTATCACTGACTAGATATTTACGTTTCCTCATATTCAGTCAAAATAATTTATATATTAATATATTAATCAATGATAACAAAATTATATACGATACGATTTAACATGGTTAATGATAAATAAATAAATACATCTAACCTTTATTTATTCCTTGCTATTTTATTCATCATTATTCAGGTTCCATGTTATTTTCTCTAGTTCTTAGTCAAAGTTTTAAATAACTTTTATTTTGAACCTGATTTCATGTATTCCAGCATCTTTAGGGATCAGTTTTAAGAGGATGACGTAGTCAACCAATCACATTGCTGGAGAATAAAACCGGAACGAACTATTGGCTGGAGAAGCACTGGCACATGCCTCTTGACGTCATTCGGCTTCTGCCAATGACATCCCTGACCACACCCACGACTCCAAAGTTTCTTTACGGAGCTTATTAATATTCATTAGGGTCGTAGTTTTGAACCGTGATTGGACGATAGAAGCACAGAGGGCAAGTGAATTATACGGTTGATATTATTGCTCTGTTCTTTCGCATTTAAGCAGAAAATTCAACAGGTTTTTCATTTAAAAAATCGTCAATAAGAGCAACAGAAAATAAATAAAAAGAAAAAATTCAGGAATACAAAGACATTTTGAATCCAGGACAAATATTCAGTTTTATTATCTGTCCAACAAATGGACAGAGAATATATCAAACAAAATGGCAGTTGGTTTTAAAAACATCCAAACATAAACAAAATAATTAGTTTGTCTTTGGCTTTTAATCTTTTCATCTAAGAAAATATTTAATATATCGACATATTTGACTGTCAGAAAATAGGCCTTATTCTTTATATCTCCGGCCACACAAACATGAGCTGTATTTCTGAGGTCCCTTTGATTCTAAAGATTAATTATATGTGCAGATACTCATTTTCCTTCATACGGGAATTGCATTCTAAGGAAAATAAGGTTTTTACTGACAGTAACATATTGCCTCTAACACACAGTGCTTATTGTCATAAAGCGCCCTTACATTCTTCCAGTCTTTACAAAACACATTTATGTTGTTTAAGGAGCACAGTCTGAACAACAGACTTCTTCAAACTGAGCCATTCAGAGCACAAATGATGTCAAAGTGTATGTGTTATGCATCATCCAGCTTTTCAGCCTGAATGTGCAGATATTTGCTGTATTTGTTTCTGTGTCTGTTCTCAGTTTCCAGATAATCCTTAGGTTGATATGAATATTGATATGAATGTTTAGGTAAATAGATACATACCAACTCACAGACAGTCAAAAGGACACACCCTTGACAAACAAGATTTTTCCAAAATTATCAGCAAATGTAACATTTTGGGAAAAAATATTTAGATATCTTATATAAATATGTGTAAAATCATATTAATTTAATATTTTGCATGTGAACAATATGCAAAACATTAAAACAACAAATTATCATTAGTGTCATATTCTGTTTTGTGTAAATGAGAGTGGAAGATCCTGCTCCACCGAAAAACAAGTAACAGATCATTGATCACTGAACAGGCTGCCTGTTTTTTCATTGATTTGGTTGGTACTTGATAACTGTCCAGTCTCATACAGTAGCACAGCTGGACCTTGAGACTTGAATCTTCACCTTTCCTTTCATTTTCTGGTGTCATGCGGCCTGTTAAAGGATATCTCCCTATGAATGAGGACTAACTTCACTCTCGAACCAAATAAATTAATTACACGTCACACACAATGTAACAAAAAGCTATCACACATGGAAACAGAATCCTACTACTGGCTGGTTAATGGCAATGTGAAGCAGTCTATCGCTTAACAGGCTTGTAGTGACTTTCCCTTTAGTCTGTTACTATAAAAAAAATAGCTTTGGGACGAGAAACGATTCTCTCTCTCGAGAATCCAAAATTTGTCTTGTCCAAGTCATTTCAGTATGGACCATTTAATCTGCTCCTTGGCCGACTGCAGGACCTGGAAAACATAAAGAAAGAGCACGAAATATGTAATATGATGTAGCATGATATAATGGACAGCAATACATAAACATAATTAAACATGAAACATAATACAGTTAAAATATGATGTAGATTATCATTTATTGAAGAAATGTATGTAATTACTTTTCCTATTGATGTTTATTTTTAGTATGATAGGAAAACTCATTAACCTTAATATAATTGCTCAGTTATGGAAGTGATGGGAAAGAGTGGAGGTTTCTACTGAATACTTCTACACAGGCTGTATTGCATTACAGTATACAACTCACTAACAACACGTGTTTTTAAGTTCTGGTGTACATACAGTAAAATAGTTTATAATGTATTCAGGAGTTCAGTTATATTATTTGTCTGAATGGGACTTGTCCATATAATCATTACAGAACTCATAATAACTCCTGAACCCTGCATGTCATCATAGTGATCTGATGTACTGTGAACTCAATCAGTGTGCAGCAGTGAATGGAGTTTGTACTGTGTTATAAATGCAACTGTCCTCAATGGGACTTTACTGTATAATATGACTCATAATACCTCATTCACAATAAATGCCATCATTATGACAATATGTACAATTAAAAACCTGGTTCTTGTTTTTACACAATTTCATTCTCAGGTCAAGTGAGAGCTACATTGAAATATATGTTTGTATTTTCAAATTTTCATTTGATGACAAAAATACATTTTTTGGAGTCCTGCAGTAATTTCTGTTCCTTTCAGAATTTATGTGTTGCAGTAC
The DNA here is from genome assembly GCA_037975185.1 of Centropyge bicolor. NCBI lineage: Eukaryota > Metazoa > Chordata > Actinopteri > Pomacanthidae > Centropyge > Centropyge bicolor. The sequence goes on along the minus strand of JBBMOC010000022.1, from coordinate 7,163,207 downwards.
CAATGTTCACCCATTAGAGGTCAGCCAGAGCACATGATGAGACAGCCGAGCCACTGTGGCCTCTCATGTCCCCATTTTAAAAGAGTACGGCACGCATAAGAACTGTCTGATTTATCACCTGTTGGTCCATTATCAAACACAGAAAATGTTTCATTTTTCTCCATAAAAACAAAGGTATAATTGTGCTATATTTGATTACTACAAAAACGAAACTTCTAACAACAGAGTAGTTTTAATCATTAACGACCGTATTGCAGTTACTTCAGTTACTACAGGAGGAAGTGTATTTAGGGTAAAATCAATGCAGGACACTGAAAATATGTGCAGGTTTTATAAAATGTGAAAAAAAAAACATATTTTTTGAGAAATGTTGAAAGGAACTATTTATTAACAGCTCAGTTAATATGGGCCACATTGATGTATTGTTGCAGTTATATTTTGGAGATATTTCAAATGACACATCCAAATGTGTACAGACTAAAACAATCCTCAAAACAAATCAATGAATTCCACACAACAACAAGTGAAATACAATTTTAGAGACAGAGAAAACTTTACTTTTTTTGTTAACACTTTCATGTGCTGACTTCGTTCATCTGACTGGCCTGAGTTCTCCACAGGGTGAACTGAAGTTGCATCTATAATAGTGCGTGTGCTCTGATGTAAGTCAGATATGAAGCTTCAGGTTAGCAGGATTTATCCACACAGCACAGTGACAGGCTTGTGATGGTCTTTGAGGAAAAAAATGTCACTCAAATCTAACAGATGAAGAAGCCTCTCATTCATGATCAGTGTAGCAGTAGAGTCTTGTGGCTTGTTTTTTTGGGAAATTTATATTGTTTTTCTCTCTTACTCTTGGACTTTTCCTGATCAACACTAACTTTTTACTGTATGTGTAGTCTTCAATCCCTCAACTTCACTCAAGACTGTGTTTCAGCACCAAGGCTGTTGTTCCTCATTTTAACAGCAGGAGGCACATGGAGCTCAGGTAACATTCATTGCAGTGGGATCCTGGGAAATGTAGTCATGTCAGGCCCTTACAGCCATCCACTGCTGCTTTCATCTGACTAATGCTACGTACTGTATAAAACGTGTACACACTGTTGTGGTACATAGTATTGTACAACAATTAAACGCTACTTAATGCTAAATTAATGATAATTCAATAAGATATAATAGTATGAAACTCATAATGAGTACTTTTACTTTTGACACTTTAACTGTGGGACAAATAAAGGCTTATCTTATCTTATCTTATCTTAAGTACATTTGGTGATAATACATTTTTAATGCAGGAGTAAACTTGTAACATTTTATTTGCAGCAATGTAACTGTTACTGAAGTCAAGGATGAGAATGCTCATTTCATCTCTGATCAACAAAACCCTGCAGTGTACTGGTGTAACACGACTGTTTTGACCATCTCATCATCTAGAGATCATTCTCCCTCTAGCTCACAACTGTCATCAGTGTCATCATTACCAGGCAGTTTTTTTCTGTCTGACAAGTTTGAATGTGCCAGAGTCTGTATGTTTCATTATTTGGAGCTGTGTGTGCTCGATCAACTACCTGCCAGTGTTTGACCTACACCCATCTATTTAACACCTAAGCTCAGTGCAGGGGCAACGAATAACAACAACAGGCACTGAACACATGTCCCTTTCACTTATGAACAATGACAGCCCTTCTTTCCAGGCTTGGTGATGCTTTTCAGGGGTACGTAAGTTGCCATGGATGAGGCACTGCCTTCAAGACTAAAGTCAGGGAACAGAGACTCTGGTGGTCAGTAAACACCAGAGTGCATGAAAAACTGTAACATAGATACATAAATGTGGAAGAAATGCAATTCTAAATCCTCTAACCTTTATAATCTTCAAACAGGTTTGATAGGCAGAATAGTGCCCAAATGTTGATTACATAATGTCATGGTAAAGTATTATCACAGCGTGTGGTCTGCAGCTCCACTAGAATAAGCTTTTTAGTGCAGTGTAGGGCTGTTGAGAAGTTAGAGACTTACGTTAGTGGTGAGAGCCAGTTTCTCTGTTATGTGCTGTCAGGGTTAAAGCAAGGGATAAAGAAAAGCTTAGAGCATGAGTACACACACACAAATGCTCTTCTACAAGCAAGCAAGCACAGAAACATGTCCATGCACATGTTCATTCCTGCACGCAGGCAGGAAGACTTCACAGCAGCTCGAGACAGAGGAAGGCTGATAAAAAAAGACACTCAATAAAGGGAATGACTGCAGTAAAAATCTACAGAAGCAACTCGGTTTTAGTGATTAGGTGCTATTAAAATAGATAAAATCTTTATGGAAAAAGAGCTCTGTAATCAGTGACACAGTTTGACATTTGCCCAGTGCTTAGAGAGCTACAGTGCTTCAGAGGATGTTAATCCAACTATCCATTTATTTATCCATCAATCCATTCACTTACAGTTGAGACCACTTCGATTTGGAGAGCACGCCAAGCTCACTGCCACCTTGGCATGCATGGTGTGCTTCAGTGTTACAGTGTGCAGCCTGATGAATTTATACAGACAGATGTCAAACTGCTACCAATTCCTCTGTCAGAGAAGAATCAGCTTTGTTCCATGAAGCTGCTGCATTTCTCTCATTAAACAGACTGTGAGAGTTACACTCTGCTGTCTTCTACATTAATGGCGTCAGAGAGAAGCAGCTGTAGGATTGAAATGTTCATAACAGCACAGACATGAGTTGAACATGCAGTGTGTTGTGTGTCTGTATGAGTGGCTGAGTATGACTGCGTATTTATAATTTTATAGTTCAAGATTTTTGGAAACAAGCTCATTTGCTTTCTTGCTGAGAGTCCGATCAGAAGATTGATACCACTGTCATGTCTGTAAAGTAAATATGTAGCTGGAGACAGCAGCCAGTCAGCTGAGCTCAGCACAAACACTGTCAAGTGCTATCAATCATCTTATCCAACTCTTGGGGAGGAAGAAAATGAGCTTATTTCAGCTAATTAAAAAAATATTTTTAAAAAAGGACAATCTGGAAAAAAAAAAGATATTAAATGATGTTGTTAGTCATAACGTTTATTACACTGCCTTTGAAAAAGCTTAACGTTGTACAGTACAGGCCAAAAGCTTGGACTCACCTTCTCATTCAATGCGTCTTGGTTTTGGTTCCGGACTGACTGACCTTCATTTCTTAAAGTAATGATGGCCACTCGTTTTTCTTTAGTTAGCTGCTGGTTCTTGCCATAATATGAATTTTAACAGTTGTCCAATAGGGCTGTCGGCTGTGTATTAACCTGACTTCTGCACAACACAACTGATGCTCCCAACCCCACTGATAAAGCAAGAAGTTCCACTAATTAACCCTGATAAGGCTCAGCTGTGAAGTGAAAACCATTTCAGGTGACGACCTCTTGAAGCTCATCGAGAGAACGAGAAAGAGTGTGCAAAGCAGTAATCAGAGCAAAGGGTGGCTATTTTGAGGAAACTAGAATATAAAACATGTTTTCAGGTATTTCACCTTTTTTGTTAAGTACATAACTCCACATGTGTTCACTCATAGTTTTGATGCCTTCAGTGAGAACCTACAATGTAAATAGTCATGAAAATAAAGAAAACACATTGAAAGAGAAGGTAAACCTCTGACCTGTACTGTATGTTCTGTAAACTGGTCAAATGTTCTCTAAAATGTCTGAGCACGATGATCCCAAACCACAGACGTCTAATAACACGACACATTCTCACTTCTGACAGAGACTATGAGATAATACAGAAAAAAATGGCGGCAGACATTGCTGTTGGGGAACATATGGTGCATAAAGTATTGATATCTACAATATGTCTGTCTCTGCACGTGTGTGTGTGCGGTTGTGTATTTTCATATTAAGTGTGCTTGTATGTGTGTATGTCTGTTTATATACATGTACAACGGTATATGATTTTCCTGTAAGTGTGTGTTACCTGTGCCACGCTTTGTTCAGATAATGGGTTTTCATCCGCCTGTAAAACAAAATGACATCATTGTTTATATGGAAGAAAAATGCAAAACCCATGCAAAATATTTGACACACACACAAAATCTAAAGCAGAGCACTGCAGACACCATTAGACCTGCAGAATCACCACTGCATACTGTGGATCAGTGACATTCTAAGCATGTTGGTTAACAGCTCAGCCAATCACAAGTCACAAGCAAAATGACTTTAGCAATCCCCTGACTTTTCTTCAAGTGACACAAGCAGATTAAAATTTTAAAATAAAGGAAAAAACCAGCCTGATTCTCACTTACTCTGTTAGTCAGCATGCACTCTCACCAAGGATTTACCTCATCTGTCTCGCCTGTCCCCCCTTTGTCCCTTTACTGTTTCTCTCTCATTCATTCATTCATTCATTCATCCTGTCTCTCTCCACTTCACTCTCTCTCTCTCTCTCTCTCTCTCTCTCTCTCTCGCTCTCTCACCCTCTGTCTGTCTGTCTGTCTGTCTGTCTGTCTACAGCAGCTGGCTCTTGTCTGTTTGTCCCTCTAGGTTACCGGTGATGTAATCAAACAGGACGAAGCCATAGGCTGGCTCTGACATTAGCTGACATCAATCAGAAGGAGAGAGACAGGGAGTGGGAGAGAGAGAAAGGTAAAGCAGGTAAGAGTAGGCAAGAAGCTGATGAGAAAAGCTGTGGGAGGCTACAGTAAGAGACTCAATGTTGTCTTTCTTAGCAGGCCAAACAGCTGCTCTAATATTTTTTTTAGAATCTGACATTTGTGTCCACTGGAAAATCCAGTGCTTCAAATCCATCAATTGACATGACTGATGGTTGGAAATGACTGACAGTCCTCTTACCCTGTAGTTGACCTTCTGTAGGACCTGTTGGGGGTCACTCTCCATAATCACTCTGAAAACAGGATAAAGCAGCAGGACTATTATTTATTTACTTATTTTATGTACTGAAAATGTTTAAAAATGAAATAATAATTGATTTTATATGCAGATGGAAAAGTTTGGTGGTGAATGTCAATCCTCTTTTACCCTCCATCAATGATTTCATCCACAATCAGGAACACTCCTTCCATGTTGTCCAGTAAACACCTGCGTTCCACATTTTTCCTGCAGAAAAAAACACAACAATTAGCCACATCCAGTCCATAATACTCTGCATCCCTTCAAATATACATATATATTATTCAACATTTTGAATATTCTCCCAAACTTTCCATTTCACATGGCTTCCACATTTTCTCAAAGGAACAGTTTGACATTTGGGGAAATGCAGCCATTTGCTTTCATGTCACACATGAGATGAGGAGATTGACCCTGGAGCAGGAGCCAGTTAGTGTACTTAGCATAAAGACTGGAAACAGTGGGGGAGAGTGAGCCTGGCCAGCCATTCTCAGCAGTGGTATCCCTCCACTCATGTCACTCTCAGAAAGGAAAAGAGTATTCCCCATAATGTCAAACTGTTCCTTTAATATCACAGTTCAATCACTCCTCCACTACATTCAAATTCAATTCAATAACTGGCAGGATACAACAATACGTGTTTCCTGAGAGTTTATAAAGAGTACACTATGTGGTAACAATTGGTCCAACATTATGAACAGGCCTGCATGTAAATCATTATCTACTCAAGTTTGAATTAAAACAAGGAACCATCCAACAGCTTCTCCGACTTCACTCTGTAATGCTAAATTGTGGACATTTGCATATTCCACTGTGCAACTCAGCCTATAATCTTTCATACTGTATAATAATATAATCCTTCCATGTCTCTGTCGCTCGCACTCTGCATTACTACTGCATCGGTTTCCATAGCAACCACATCAGCTGCTGTTTGGCTGATAATGTTGCAGTCAACAGTGAGGGATCCTGGTGCGCGCTCGCACACACACACACACACACACACACGCACGCACACACACACACACACACACAGACTGAGACACACAGATGGCTTTGCAAACTAATCTTGGTGCTTTCTGAATTATTAAATAAACATCTAAAAATGAGGAGTAGCTGTCATTGTGTCGTCACGCAGCTGCTTTGTGTGTTGGACATTATTTTTCTGATTAAATCATGATTGCCTTTGAGGTAGAACATACACACTGCTGTTGAATTTTACATCAAATTCAACACAGAGGCTCATTATCTCCCCGAGAGGCTCCGGTGGAGGAACGGCAGTGTTAGTGTGGAGATTAGCGCCGATGATACTGAGGCTACATGCGTGAGAATGCTTTAATATCATGAGTCATGTGTATGGAGAAAATGTCATTGTCACTCCAGCAACATAAGGAAAGCTGACATCAAAGAGCATCTTTCATTCAGAAGCAATCTGGAAAGCAAGACTGTGAATTTCTGTGAAAGGGTTGTTTCATTTTTTCGTCCTTTTGTATATTTTAGATGCAAATTAACATCAATGTAACAATTCATTCCTTATTCACCCACAGTACGTTTTCCAAGGCTTGACCGTACCTGAGGATCTGACTGAGGGACTCGAATAGGCAGTTCAGCACTGACATCAGCATCAGCTAGAGACAGAAACAGAAAAGCGGACAATTTTGAGATAATAGAACTTGAAGTTAAGGGTGTATTAATCACTATATTTATGGCCATGTGGGTGCAAAGGTCAACAACAATCTAAAAATCTGATATGGTTAACATGCTAGCAAATAATTATTTACACATCCAGCAGACAAAGAGTAAGATTTACATTCATTTGGAGTTGTGATTCTGTATATTAATATTCACACTCTTTTAGATCTATTCTGGTCTGTAACAACTGCTGAGAGAAGTATCTGTCGTTTCAGATGCTAATGCTCCAATAAGATCACCAATGAGACGCTTTAACTTCAATAATTTCATATCGTCATATTCATATTATACATTAATTTGAAATACTTGACATATGCATTAATTATCAATTGGAGGTGTAATTAAGGTCGGAATTTTACATTAAGGGTCTGGAATATTTTCAGATGCAAAACAAAGTTTTTTCTAAGACAATCTTATTCAATACTCAGGTATTTAAAAGGTTTACCCTGAATTTGGGATAAATGTATTAATAAATCTAAGTAATTTATTGAGGGTTTTGTGCACGGATCATGGATATTCTATTTTCCCCCTGAAAACCTCTAACATATTAGAAAATGAAATTACAGGTGTCCTTAATTTAGATCTTAGTCAAAATAGTGAATTTCATGCTCAATTCATGAATTTGAGTGTTTTCATCCTTAAAAATGTTTAATCCACTGCTGAGAATAGTCCTCAACATATAGGCCACTTCTCCCAGTTTGAGTTAGGTTTGCTGAAAACTAGTGACGAGCTGTTTCTCGGAAATTACCAAGATTCCGCAGAAAGAACATGATGCATAACCTTATTTATAATTGTTTTGGCACGGAAAGCTATTTTCAATGTACCTCGTTCTCCTGAGCACTTCCCACCACATAGAAGAAGAGATCTATACTGCTCTTATAGACAATAGTCATCCCCTCCAGGAAAGCTATTTCATCTACAGAGAGAAGAAGGAGAGAGAGTTAAGGACAAAAAAGGACACACACCTCACATTTGTTTCAGTCATGACCATAATTATATTATTTCACTTTTCAAGACAGCATGCCAAAATACATTCAATGGAATAACAGTCAATGAAAGATTAGAGCAGGCTTTATTTATGTCGGAGGCTAGAGGAAAAGATGGAAAGAGATAGAGAAGCAGATTAGCAGAAAGAAAAAGATAAAGTAAGAGATAGGGCTGAATGAGATCATATTTCAACCCTTTTGGCTTCTTTGCACTGGTTCCATGTCAAATCAAGAATGAAATTTAAAATCCTACCGCTAACCTATAAAGCTCCTCATGGTCAAGCACCATCATATCTTCAAGAGCTCACTGTACCATATTGTCCCAACAGAGCACTACGCTCCCAGAATGCAGGGTTTCTATTGGTTCCCAGAGTCTCCAGAAGTAGATGTGGAGCCAGAGCCTTCAGTTATCAAGCTCCTCTCCTGTGGACTCAGATCCCAGTCTGGGTTCAGGAGGCAGAGTAGGCTTCAAACCTTCCTCTGCGACAGAGCTTATAGTCAGGGTTGGTCCAGGTGGTGAGCCCTGAGCCGTCCCTTAGTTCTGCTGCTATAGGCCTAGACTGCTAGGGGACTTCCCATGATGCACTGAGCCTGCTTCTCTCCGAGGTTTCTGCCTGTTAAAAGGAAGTTTTTCCACACTACTATTGCCAAGTGCTTGCTCATGATGGGAACTGTTGGGTCTCTATATGTAATACCATAAAGCGTATGGTCTAGACCTGCTCTGTATGTACAGTGCCTTGAGATGACTTGTTGTGATTTGGTGCTATACAAATAAAATTGAACTGAATGGAGAAGGAGAAGGGATTGATGAGAGAAGTTCGGAAAGAGAGGAGGCAATGGAGAAGGGGATAGGCGAAGAAAGGAAAAGCAACATGATAGGAAGGAAGAAAATAGGAAGTGAGCAGGAAGGATGGAGAAAAGGAGACAAGGAAGGGTGAGCAAACAGAGGGAGTGAGGGGATGCTTTAAGGAAGGGACGAGCAGGACAAAGGGAGGACGAGAGGGGATATAGCATGACATGGGAGAAGAAAGAGGAGAAAGAAGAGGAGAAAAGGAGGAATGAAGGAGGGGTTTAGAACAAAAGCAGGAATATACTGGGTGGGTGATAAGGAGAACAGGGGCAGAGAATCGGGTGTCAGCCATGTGATCCTACTTATCCTGAAAATGACATTTATTCTAAAGTCACAAAATACAGCAAAGCCCATCATGTTTCTTTGAACAGACAAATAAATGTACTTTTGACTTAAAGTTAGTAAAAACCATCAAGTTTCACACTAACATAGAAGCAACATGGTTTGGCTCCATGTTGGAAATCAGGCTAATATAAAATCCCTTTAGGCTGATATGTACAAGTGTTGGGCTACTGAGCAATAGAATGTGTAACAGATGACACTGGAGATGTGTGTGAGTGCTCAGTACAATACACAGGGAGGGCCACATCCAGCAGACAAAAGAGCAAAAACAAACCGAGAGGAGCTTACTGTCTGCCTTGTGTGTCTTGTTGAAGACATTCCTCTCAAAGTTCTTCTGCTCCTTCATGGAGGGGTAAAGCTCACGGTCGTAGTACTGAAGTAGACACATGCAGTTGATTATACAGTGGAAGAACTTTTGGAACCAACCTCACTGGGTTAAGGGCTTCATTCCCTTTGGGGCTATTTCTACTCAACAAATAAGTTCAGATGCTACTGTCAGAAGGGGTGCATCTGAATGTACTAGGGGACCACATCAGCGGTTATGCATGTTTTAGTTCTTACAATTTTCATTAAATGAAACCCTGTTTTTACATTATTAATGGACTTTTATGGCAATAGCTATTCACTGCATTTACATTCTGTAATGATCTCTGTATACAGTAGTTTTGATTGTTAGTGGTGGAGTCCACCCAAGCGGCAACCTCCGGCACTGAAAAATGAAGCCAATGCGGAAGTGCAAAAAAGCTGCAGTTCCTCGAATAACCACTAGAGCAGGCTGCAGAAGTGACTCAATTACATTTGAGCCCCATGTTAAAATGTCCGATTTTACGACAGAAAAAAACATATTTACAGCCTGGTTCAAAACATGGCTCTAGTCTCATAAGCTGTTTTTCTACTC
>JBBMOC010000022.1:7136757-7153201 GCA_037975185.1 Centropyge bicolor | reverse complement strand
ATTTTACGACAGAAAAAAACATATTTACAGCCTGGTTCAAAACATGGCTCTAGTCTCATAAGCTGTTTTTCTACTCCATGACAACTCTGGGGGGGGGCGAATTTTTTTATAAGGCGTTCGTTTAAAATATACAGCATACATCATTATGCACAATTCATAGCTGTCAATCTAAGTGGCGCCACTTTGATTGACAACTAGCCACTGACGGTCTAAAGGGCGTCACCCCGGCTAATTCTAGTCACTGAGTTTGGGAAAGAGATCGTCGTGGGGTTAGCCGGCTAGCAACGATATTTAGCATTTAACCTAGCTGGTTAGCCGTAGCTAGTTTGATTATTTCGAATAAAGCGGCTTTTTTCAGCCAATAGTGTTCATTCGACCCACCTCAGCTCCGCCCTCGCTCCACCTCTTTGTCCATATTTGGAGTAACCGGAGGTAGGCTACCAAGATGGCTGCGCACTATGATTTGCTTCATTTTTGCTCTTCAGAAACCTATGGGTGACGTCACGGACACTACGTCCATATTTTATACAGTCTATGGGTCCACCATTCCCTTGCTGGACTCAAATTGCATTCACACACAAGAGGAATTCACAATCCACAGTTACTATTTGTAATTTGACTTCACTTACATCAGTCTCACTGTTTTCTGGTCACTCTCCTATGGCTGTATTAAAGCAGGATTAAAGGGAGGCTAATGTTGCTAGCAGAGATGAGAGGTGGGCTACAGAGGTCAGGTAGGGTCACTTCTCTCTAACTCTACACCTCCAGATGTTTTTCCTTTTCAAACTGGAAGTTTTCAGCCCCAACCTACACAAACTCAAATGCCATTGCAACAATAAATGGATTTTCACAGTGAATGAAATGAAACGTGTTTTATATACTTCCCAGCACCGCAGTGAGATATACTGTAGGTCATCTGCAGTTAATGGGTTAAATGCAAGATCACTGGTATGGTCGTTTAAGTTTACCTTGGAGAGAAGTCTGTTGCCGTCATTGTCAAGTATGAAAACAGCTTTCACTGTGTAGAGGGAAGGTTCCTGCAACAATAAACAGAGAGAGCATCTTAAATATTTTAACCTTGCTGAATCACCTCAGGGAAACATCCAGGACTAGGAGAGGTATACTTCATAAAGCCTGCCCTCCCACATCTGGAAAATGTGTTGCATCAACCTCTATTATCCAGATAAACCCTGTTTTGCCAGAAACACCCTGCTTTACGTTCAGTCTGCTCCACAAATGTGCACACACCCTTTCAAACCACTTTGCATGGTTGCATTCACAGTTTGTTTTATTTTGGCGGAGTTTCATGCGGTTTCTGTCCAATCATTCATCCAGGTTTGTTTTGCACTTTCTTTTCCAGATGTGGAAATGCATTGCCCAACGTCCTCCACACACTTCACTCATCCTTCCTTCCATCCATTCGTCTGTGAGAAGAGTTTTTAGAGCCGGGACAAAGTTCTGTTATGCACTGACTAGCATAGATTCACAGTCAGAGTGTATCACAGAACTTAGACCAGGAACTTAAAGGGAAGCTGGATCTGGATCAACCACACATTGTTCCATAAAACGTAGTGTCTCAGGCAGTGTATTGGTCTGATATTGAGAAATAAATATTTAAGTCTTAAGTCACAGTGAACTTAACTACATGTGTACAGATCAAAACTCAGAAATCTGATGAGGGTGATAATTGAAAGTCATTTTTTCTTTTTTTTAGAGGAACTTCTATATGGTGGGTCGACACTATTTTTTTGCGCACACACAGTTATGTTTAAAAAGTACACAGACTGGACTTTTAAAGTTTTTACATGTGGGCCCCCTGTTTTGTTTGCAGACACACAAGGGCACACATGCATGACAGCAAGTACATCGGCAAGGTGACACACAATCCTGCCTCCCGTGTAATGCTGTTCTGCTGACCCACAGTTGGTGGGCACATAGGCTGGGGAGAAGAGGGCTGCATGCTAGCAAACGTCGACATAAACAATACATGATTTAAAAAAGCAAAAATGGGTTTTACAGATGTGTTACGAGAAAAGGAATGCACTCCACGTGTTTGTCAGCCATCAAGAATTCTGACAATGCATTTTGGTGAATAACCCTGAATGTAAACATGGCTTTTGTTTGTCTATGAGAAAACACCATAGGGCACATTTAAAGCTATAATAGAACAGGGTTGTAGCTCTTCTACTATCACATCTTACGTTATCATGCATTTCGATCAAGTGTCAGCTCAGATATATCAACCACATTCCTTATGACCTGCTTTACTTCTCATTCTAAATGGTTTGTATAACAGTATATTCGTTCTGTTAGTTGGTTCAGTCAGTTGTACCACAGCTATGGACAGCAGTTAGCTGGTCGAACTGCGAGAACTAGTGAGAGCTAGTTACTGCAGTGCGACCTGTTTAAATCCACCCTTCGTAAACAATTATTGTACAATATAACTAGACTAAGCACTTTCAAACAGCTGGCGCAACCGGCTGCTGATTCCTGGTCCTGCCCTGTCTCGAGGCGACCAGCTCTTCACATAATATAATGGATGATGATGAACACATCTAATCACTAAAATGGCTTACTTGTGATCAACAGCTTACTGGCTAATATAATATAGTGTAATAGCATATTGAAAGCATCAGACGCTTGGGAATAACTGGGGGAATTAGGGGATTGTCTACTGTTGGAGGTATTCTAAAAATGAAATTACAAAATGAAATTAATATTCAGAACTAATAATCATTCAGTCAAATGTAATATAGATCACATGTCCAACAGCAGCCTCAGTCTCAGTTAAAGACTAAATGTCAAATGCAAACATAAACAGAGACAGCTGATTGGAGTTACTCTAAGTCTCTCTGGATCAACATGACAGCTCGATGCCCAAAACCTGAACACTGGCTGCTTGGTTTAAACATAATGGTTTTCTCAAGTGTGCATGTTTTTAAGTAGGTCATGGACGAAACCAGAAGACCAATTTAGATGGCTGGAGACGGTTTGCTAAAAACAACATCAAAGCTTCTCACGATTTGAAATTGGCAGATGTCTAAAGTGCAATTTTGTTTTGCTCTTGGATTTTTACCACATTCTGGAGACAATATGCTAGCGGGACATCCTGGGTATTTAGCTGACACTGTCATAAAGAATAACTAGCTGAAACCTGTTTCTGTTTTTCTAACAATGACCTCCACAAAAGCATAGTACATGATGCAAAAAAGGCTTTAAAACTAGCATGTTTGCTTCCATCTGCTTTGATAAACAGAACCAGATTTATGGTGACAAACAGGAAGAAGCATTATTCTTCCAGAGGAACGGAATGGAACGAAATAAATGTTTATAAAAATCGTTTGACATTTTGGTTATTATGCTTATTTTGTTTTATTTCCAAAATTTAAATATGAAGCTGGAGCAAGAAAAGAGAAGAGTGGAACCAGGTGAAAACAGCACGGAGCAAACTGCGAAATCTAATTCTTACACTTGATGATGTTGGGTGATGTTGTTACCTTTGGAAAAACCCAGATTGATTTTTCCCAGTTGTGCTAAGCTAAGCTAACCACCTGCTAGCTGTAGCCTTATATTTACTGGACGGATGTGAGGGTGGTACCAATGTTCTCATCTTATTCTTGGCAAGAAAGCAAAAAAGTGTACCGTATTTCCCAAAATGTCAAACTTCTGCGTTAATTTAGACAAACACTTCCTATGTAATCGGGTATCATGCCAAAGTGTCACAATTTGACTCGCCTAGACATAAAAAAAAACATGTTGTCCAGCACATAGCAGCGATCAAGTTAGCAAAAAAAATACAACACTCACACATACTTTCAAAATAAAGCTTTTCATGTTCATGTACTTTTGATGCACAAGTGATGCAAAGCGTGACACCGTAACGTCAAGTGGAACAGTGGCTCTATTACATGCTTACATATAAAATGTCTACTAGGGTAAGCAGGGTATTTTAGTGTAAACAAAGAGGACCTAAAGATGGTTCATTCTATGACCCAACAGTTTTTTCTTTGTTTAATATTCATTTGTGCCAGATGACTTGGAAGACACAGATTGTTGAGTTTCCCATCATATGAATATGCTAATACTAAACATGACAAACAGAGAATCCTAAATCAAAACCAAATCTAATCCAATTTGTCGACTGGACGAGATGGAATTCTGGCAGATATTAAGTATTCAAATTTATTGCTCAACTATTCATTATATTTGATGTCATTCTTTACAATAACCCTAATCATTTCAGTTTCAGTCATCTTGCTGTTGGATATTGGTTGCCAGATGACAACCAACATCTATTTTTTGTTTTCGTCTATTTTCATGTTAGTTTATTATTTTAATTGATTTCATTTCCTCTTATTTGACCTTTTTTCTTTTTCTTTGCTGTTCTTTGTCGTTTTCTGTGCTGTTTCTGTTTTTTCACTGATTTGATTGTTTATTGTTGGAGTATTTCTCTGCTCTCCAGTTGTTGTCGCCTATGGATGATGGCTACTTCATTGTGGTCTGAATATGCACAATATGCAGTTGTCTTTAGCCAATAGGTCTTCAGGAGTGGACACCTGTTACTTATTGTCATCACTTTGAGATATGGATTGAATGAGATGCTGGTGGAATTTTTTTTCTGCCCGATGAAGATCTATGACTGGACAAAATTATACAGCTTCAAGAAATGGTGTGTCGATTCCCAGATTTTGTTAGAAGTGGCGCCTCTTGGAAACGAGATATTCACAACAGAAAGCCTCCATTATAAACTCATAATGTGCATTATGGGAAATGAAGAGTGTTCTTAGAGCTGTACTCTATGGAGTCTGGATATCTCAGTTTCTACTGCACAGATTTGACCCTCTTTTTTTTTATTTTTTAAATCCGTCTCCTGAGTGTCTCTAAATTTCATGGAAATACAATCCTGAATTGCTGAAGTAACATTTTCAATGCATAACTTTTACTTGTAATTGTATACTCCTAAATGATCAAAAGCCATCACAGATTAATTCCCACACTGATGCAAATGACACCTGTAGAAAGAGACACAGACACAGTGAAAGGGAGGAGAGTGGGAGGGAGCGAGGGACAGAGGACAAAGACAGACACAGCCAGGAAGAAGGGGGAGAGAGAGCTCAGAGTATTAAAGCAGAACAAGAGAATAAAGAGAGACAAAATCAGAGAAAGATATATAAGCCAAAAAAAGAAAAGAAAAAGAAGTGAAAGGAAAAGTAAGACATAGAGAAAGAGCAGTAATGGAGAAGTACTCAATTTTACTTAAGTAGAAGCGGCAATTCAACAAGGTAAAAATACTCCATCGAAAGTAAAACTTGCACATTCAAAATTGCACATCAGTAAAAGCATATTATTAAGTATTATCAGCAAAATGTAGTTCAAGTAAAATCATGAACTTTTCTGAACCAAAGCCACTGTGGGCACAAATGGTTAATAGGATAATGATAACTGAAACTGTAGTGTAAGTGTAGAGTTATACAGTGATTTCTATCTAAGGTTTGTTCAAATCAGCCAACTTTACTAACCATAAGCTGCTGGTCATAGAGAGCAAGTAAAACCCTGAGTGCACTCATTTGTGCACGTTCATGAATTGAACTTTTCATTTGTAAGAGGAAGAATAAGTTACTTCTTCTTTCACAAGTGGCTTTATTACTGTTGTATCCAAAGTAAAAGCACTTATGCAGACACACTGTTAAATGATTATCTATTACATTATTGGATTACTATTATTGGTGTATTAACATGTGAGCAGCAGATTACAGTTGTATTTAGACCAGGTGGAGCTGAGTTTAACTGCTTCACATTAGCGGAGGAAAAGGTATACATATCTTTTATTTAAATAGAAGCAGCAACACCACAAAGCGAAATACTCTGTTACAAGTATAGGTCCTGCATCCAAAAATGTTACCTAATTAAAGTGTTAACCTAAGTAAGTAAAGTACCTAAGTGTTAGAAAAATGTAAAAACAGGCCCATTACAGTGTTGTGTTAAAGTGTATAATGTTGCATATTTGGTATTACTGTTACAAATGCATTAATATATAAGTAGACTTTGGCAGTTGTTGGTTGAGGTGGAGCTACTTTTAATTACTGTTAAGTACTGATGGATAGTTTAATCTGTAAGCATGTATCATATTTCTAAGATGATCATAGGTTTTGTGAAGTAACTACAGTACAGTCAGTTAAATGTAGTGGAGTAAAAACCTAAATGTACTCAAGTAGTGCTCAAGTAGCGTACTTGAGTAAAATGGAAACACACAAGTTAAGCACCTGTATTTTAAAATTGTGCTGTACTTGATTGAACTTACCTAGTAGGCTAAGGCTACTTTCCACCTATTTTATATAATGTTGTGTAATTTAAACTATTGCAAAGCAACACATTGCACAGGTTGATCTGTGTCTTCAAGGTGGAAGTCATTGGTATTATACACAGCAAATACATGTAGTGGAGTAAAGTTCAATACTTCCCTCTGTAGTGGAGTAGAAGTAGCATTGAATGGAAGTACTAGTAAAATACTTAGTACATAATACCAAGTACAGTAGATCAAAGAGTGAGTGAATGAGTGAGTGAGGGAGGGAGGGAGAGGCTGAACAAATGCTGCACAATGCAAACGAGGAGAGGGAGAAAGAATGAGACAGAAAGAGAGAGAGAGAGATTTGGAGAGAAAGAGAGAGAGAGAGAGGGAGAGAGAGGGAGAGAGAGAGAGATTTGGAGAGAAAGAGAGAGAAAAAGATAAAGAAACACTGAGAGAGAGAGAGAGAGAGAGAGAGAGATTTGGAGAGAAAGAGAGAGATAAAGAAACACTGAGAGAGAGAGAGAGAGAGAGATTTGGAGAGAAAGAGAGAGAAAAGGATAAAGAAACACTGAGAGAGAGAGAGAGAGAGAGAGAGAGAGAGACTGGGAGAGAAAGACTGACGGAAATAGAGAGGGAGAGAGACAGAGAAAGAAAAAGAGAGAGAGAGAGATAAAGAGACACTGAGAGAGAGAGACTGAGAGAGAGAGAGACTGAGAGAGAGAGAGAGAGAGAGACTGAGAGAGAGAGAGAGAGAGAGAGAGAGAAACCGAGAAAGAGAATGAGAGAGACTGAGAGAGAGGGAGAGAGAGAGAGAGAGAGAGAGAGAGAGAGAGAGAGAGAGAGAGAACGGTGGACGTGGCACCTACTCTGCTCTACACGTCAACCGATCTGTGCACACATGCTCAACACAAGCAGACATTTAAACACACAGACCTGCTGCTATGACTCTCAACGCACGCACGCGCGCACACGCACACACACACACTGCTCACACACCACTTCTCCTCATGTGTGCTACAGACAGGATCACTCCACAAGTGATCCGTGCCGGAGCTGGATCCTGCCCTCCAGCCTCCAGCAGTGAGCTCCTGTCCTGTTGCGCTCTGCTCCGGACTGACCGTGGACCAGCGGCTCTATTGTCATGGAGTTAACTTAACACCCTCACAAGTTGTCTGGCTGTGAGCAGCACGGACAATCTGTCCTATTTTTACACGCGCGGAGGGAGAAAACTGTGGCTTTGAACCGCTGAGCTCGGATCAGGCCTGCGCGTCCACAAATCACACAGCAACATGACGGACACAGTCAGGATCTCACTAATGAGCTGAGGACTGACCACGACCTGCTTCAGATCTGAGAACGATCTGCAGCAGACCCCCTCCTCCCCCTCCTCCTCCTCTCAGTGCTGCCCACCACCAAAACTGCCATAATGCAACAAATGTCCCGCGCGCTGATAGAAACAGCACAGAAACATGAACACTGCTCCACCTCCGAACTCCCCGAGCCCGTGGAACCGGACACAGGTTACTCACCAGAGACGTGGAGTCCATCGCTGCCGCTGCCGCCGCCGCCGCCGTGCTCGCTCGCTCGCTCGGTGTGTTGACGTGGACAGCTCTGAGCTGTCACACCGAGATCACTGCTGCGCCCGAGCGCGCTCCCGCTCCCGCAGCAGTCAAGCAGATAGAAGCACAGTCTATGGCAGAGCGCGCTCCTGACTCTCCTCCTCCTCCTCGAGCTCTTTGCCCTTTCACAATAAAAGTCTCCGTGCTCCTTCACAAGATTTACTGAGGCGTTTAAAGGATGTGATGTTCTCTATTTCTCATAATCACATCTCAATATCATCAATGAATTGCATGCACTGCCAACCTGATATAGCTAATTATTATTAATAAAAAGAAATCAGTGTGCCACACCGCTGCACTGAGTTACACGTTTCTTCATTATGATGCACATGAGCACTGTAGATTATTTTTCATCAAATCCCACACACACCTGCCATAAATTCTCATGAGCCTATATTAACCCGCCTCTTATAATAATCCACACCAAATACAGTTTCATTATGTTTGAGTGAAGATTGCTAAAAACTACAGTGACCAGCTGTTATATATTCGTATTATGGATGCAAGTCCAAAATTTAATTCCAACCACAATTCCAAAAACATTGTGACGCTGTGTTAAACATAACTAAAACAAAATGTGATCATTCGCTTATCATTTTTGACATCTACTCAAAAAAGTGCAAAGACAACACATTCAATATCTGATGTCACTGACTTCATTGATTTTTATGATATACTTTGAATTTGAAGGCACCAGCATGTTTTAAACAAGTTGGAGACAAGAGCAATAAGAGAGTGGGAACGTTGTGAAATCATCCAAAAACATGAATGTTTGGAACATTCCACAGGTTCCCTGTTGCAAGTTTCCCTGTTGTAGGTCTGAAAAAGAAACATCTTATCTTGCAGGTTTATTGGTAACAGGTGATAGTATCATGGTTGGGTATGAAAGGTTCATCCTGGAAAGGCTCAGTTGTTCACAAGCGAGGATGGAGAGAGGTTCAACACTTTGTCAAACACATGGTTGTATAAAGGAGATTAGTACATGGACCCTTGCAAAGATTCTGTTTTTATTTACGTTATACATAAAATCCCATTTTTTAAAAAAAAATCAGCACTGTAATGCAAATTAAATTGCTTACAATGGCAGCAATAATTTTATGTTTTTTACTTATCTCGAGACTATGGAACCCCTGTTGGAATTTTTATACTTCTTTTGCATTCCCCCACATTAACTTTTATGTCTCCTGGTATTAAGTTTCCTTTCATAGAGTATTGTGCCCCCTCACATTAAAGTTTAAGTTTTGTGTTATCTCACGTTCAGTTTTGCCTTCCCTTGCATTAAGTTTTGTGTTCTCTTGCTTTGACTTTTGTGTCCTCTAACACTGAGTTTTGAGTTCCTTCACACTAAGTTTTGAGTTTCTTTATATCAAGTTTTGTGTTTCCATGCATTAAATCAATCTCGGCCCAATGCTGAGATCTGTCCCTCCGATAAATAGTAGAAAATATGTTAAATATGTCCTCCTTTCATGAAACCTATCAACAGATCAGGTCTGCTAAAATATGAATCAAAACTCTGTCATGTCTATGTCAATCTATGTCTATGTCTATGTCTATACAGGGGCATCGACTGGAAGTTCGCTCGTTTGAGGCCACGGACTGGCAACAAGATACCTGGACCAGATGGACCAGAGCAGCCCTTGCAAGCCCAAGAGGAGCAACAGATGGACACTCCCTTCCCCAGCCCATCGTCTAAGTGCCCTTGAGCAAGGTACCTTACTGTCCTGAAGATCTGCTCCCCAGGCCTTCCAATAATAGCTGCCCACTGCTCCGTGCGGTTGTTGTGTTTCATGTGCTGTGTACCCACGGATGGGTTAAATGCAGAGATTGAATTTCTCAATGCATGTAGCATGTTTGTGTGCGGTCTTCTTCTTCTTCTTCTTCTATTTCTCACCTCAAATGTTTTTAGAAAAATATTTAGTGTGTTGCTTAGTTGTCAGTATGAGAAAGTTTGTAATCTGGCCACCATGTTGAAAATGGATAAAAAGCAACGCCCAACATGCTGTACATCACCACCCAGTTTTCAGTGGTCCAGATTTGTTCTTGTCGGATCCGGTCAGTCTGTACCAAAAAAGCTGCCGAGTCACATTTTGTCATCAAACAATAATAACAATAAAAAAAATGCTCAGTTTATGATTTGTTCTACTTCTCCAAAGTGTGAAGGATAGTAAGAGAAGAGATCATTGGCTAAAATGGCAGGCAGTGGGATCCAGCCCGTCAATAAGTGTATGTCTGTGGCACTTCATCACAGGTTAGTCAATGTGACGAAGATTGAAGCTGAGAAGCTGAAAAAAGTCTTAGCGATGGTGTAAGTTAAGCAGTGAAAAAATATGACTCTTCAACAGTGTGTTCACTTCACATCAGTGGACCCACTACACCAACAATGTAGTTAGTTTACAGTAATGTGACATTGGACAGACGACAAAAACAACAAAATAAAGTGTCTTAACAACAGAAAAGTTGACAGATGTCAGAAATACATAGTTGGAGATTCAAAAACCTAGTTGTATGTCAGCATATGACACCTCCTACCACTTTGATGGAGGCAGACTGAAAGGACCCTCAGTCACTTAGCCATATCAGAACCATGACTAAAGTATTAAGATGGGATAAAACAGTTTAGTGACAGTACCTGTCGGAATGAAAGGTAATATTCAAGAAAGGGAAATGTGAACAATATAATCACAAAACTGTACAATAAAAACAATATCAACCACAATAATAATAATAATAATAATAATAATAATAATAATAATATATCCAAATATTCAAAGTAAGGCTAAGGCTAGGAATAAGCTTAGGTCTTTAATATGACAGTGAATAATTATTTTTTTCCCTTCATCAGTCCCACAGTCAGTAGAAGAAATGTCTTTCCTGACATAAAATTAAATGCCACCGAAACACGTCACAAATTAGTGGTACATTAGGCAATATTTCCCCATTACTGCGGACCGAAAGCGCGCTCTCGGTGCACGGGGACGCGCCTTACCAAAAACTGAGTGAGCGACCTCGCTCTGTGCCCGCCCCCTTTCCCCGCGCTGCATTATGGGAAGTCGAGTTTGTTACCGTATAGGAAAAATGGCAGACGTGCAGCCGCCACCCCTCCGGAGCCTGGATGATTTTCTCCTGAGCTCGGCCCGCTTCGCCCTGCCGGACGTGCGCGACCTGGACCGCTGGAACAACCGCATAATCAACAACCTGCTGTATTACCAGAGCAACTACTTCCTGTCCGCGCTGGGCCTCCTGCTCATGGTGGGGTGAGTTTGATTATTCTGACGTGGTCACCCCCATCCACGACATCCTCCCTCTCTCTCTCTCTCTCTCTCTCTCTCTCTCTGTCTCTCTCTCTCTCTCTCTGGGATCCGTAGTAAACACTTAAGTTCTCTTCCTCTGAGAATTGACATCATTTCTATTTCTGTTACAGCCGTAAACTCAGAGTTGACTGGGCTATAAAATCATAGATCTGAGGTTGTGGCATGTCAAAATAAAATGTATATTCTGCAACTACAAAGAGACCACAAGCCATAATTTACACCCCACCGAGGTGGAACAACACACTCACTAATTAGCAGTCTCCTGGGCCTGAACAATTTATGAATAAATAATTCAGTTACACTTAATGAGCCAGCTTTAAGGTTTTAACTGAGTGTGAAGAATAAGAAATACTTTGATGGCCGAAGCATTAACCAACTGTTATATGCATAATCTATTGACAGGAAGTATCACTATATGATGGGAATAGGCTTCATTCCATGTTTTCCCTATAGTCAATAAATCCCATGATTTCAACATCAGAGTTTTCAAAATGACTCTTCATTTACACTATATGTACCTATTTTATTTTGAGTGTTGGAATTCCGAATGGAAAATCTATCATCTGTCCAGCCTTGTGTCTTAACTGGTAAAATTTATGCAGAAATTCAAAATGCAACAAGACAGCAGTGTTCATGGTGTGCACACTACTTTCTGCTAACAATCCCATAATGCAATGCTTTCAATTTCTTTCACAACACCTATCAATGATAACACAAAATCGTGGTGATTCTTCAATTCAAGTTTACTCCAAACTGTAGAATAAACTACATAGTGTCCATTATATAGGGCCTGATGTCGAACACAACCAGCAGTGTTAGTTTGTCAGTACTGTGTGATTTCCCTCAGCTCATTGATTCTTACTGATGTATATCCTTAAAAACACATCACAAATGTTCAACTTGATTTCTGTGTTTCTACTTCACATGTAAGTGAATGACATTAAATTTCCCTTTGTCTGAATTAAAATATCCCTCTGCTTCATGGGATCCGGAGATACCTGATACCTAGACTACCAGCTGTACTTCCTCATTATTTGCACAGCAGTTAGTGCATTTCTCAAAACAATTAGTACAAACTGCAAAACCTAGTACATAACCTGCAAAAGTGCCTCACTTGCTCAAAATGGATAGTTCATTCCTCAAAAGCAAGTATTCATGTCAATGAATGTGTCAGTGTCAACAAAATGAAAAGTCCTGACACCATTGTTTATGAACAAGACAGTCAAATGGCTTAGTCATGTTTTCATTATGACAGTTTACTCTGGAAGTGTTTTCAAATGCAAAAAGTCAGATCTTGGTGACACCACCTGAAAATGCTCAAGACAGCACTATACACTGTTTGTACAGCCATTTGAAAACTACAGTAAAGTTACACATGACTGTATTTAGTGAGGTCACTGAGAACAACACACTGAACACGTATGTTTCACATTTTTACTGCGTATGCTCTTTTCAATTCTAATGTGTTCAAAGCATTGTGCAAAAGAAAAATACACATGTATTTACAACAAACATGAGAAACAGCCTTTGTGTAGAGCTGTGTACAACTGTAAACAATACTGCAGTACATATTGGAACTGAACATACAACATACACAGTACTGGAAATCATTCAAGCACATGCTGCAAACCACTGTCTGAGCAGATCTGAGTGGTGAAAACACACATTACCCCAAACAACAACATACGTGTTCAGGTGGTCTCCAGTTAGACCCCTGTCATTCTCAGGGATTATGTCCCTGTAAAGAGAGTCTAACACAGTCAGCAGATGTTGTGTGTTGTATGGACCCAGACGGGGGAGATGAGTGAGGACGCCATTTTCTGAGATGGCTGCACACAGTGTAACATTCCCTCCTCATTGGCCTGGGACATCTGTGGTTGCTCTCTGTCCAATACAATCCCTTCCACACTGTCGACCTTTTGCCAGATTGAAACCCACCTCAGGAATAAAATGATAAAGAAATGTGTCAAATTTGCTTGACAGATTTTGACAACTAGTTCAACATTTTTGTATGTAATGACTCAAGCAATGAGATGAGGACTATTAGTTTTATAGGGAATGACTATTCAGCTTCATTAGTATAGTTCATTTTGACTGACATGACATAAGCAAATGATAATGTTAAAAAACAGCAGAGAATTGTATGAAAGCAACTGATGCATGTCCAAAGGATTTGCAATTTGTTGGAAAGAATGAGAAACTGCCACTATGATGTGCACAAATGACTAAATGTTGTGGAGGTTGAACTAACAGTTCTGAGAACTTTAATTCTGATCAGAGAAATGCACCAAAGCCACTGAGAAAAACTGTAAGAAATAGCTCTCTCTCCAGCTCTGAAATTCCTCTTCAAAAAGGCTAATTAATTTCCTAGAACAGCTTGTCACTGTAGTTTTTACTAAATGATATTCAAACAGGAGGAAATAGTGAATTTAGCATTTGTCACTGAAGCTTCCTGTCACCATGTATTTATTAATGTTTCTTGTGTGTTGTTAAATGTCTATTTTCCCTCAGGTATTTCCAGCCCTTCCAGCTGTTTCTTGGGGCGATGGTGGTCACCTTGTTGTTCCTGGGTTTCGTTTGGGCTGCTGAGAACCAAGCTCCCATTCGCCGATTCCGAAGAAAACACCCGTCAGTTGTTGTGTTGGCCATTCTCTCGGCCAGTTACCTCTTCATGTCGGTGTTGGGAGGCGTGGCTGTGTTCCTTTTCGGGATAGCCTTCCCTATACTGAGTGAGTCTCAAGCACACACACACACACACACACACACACACACACACACACACACACACACACACACACACACACATCAGATCAGTGTTTTGGCATGATGAACAACACTCGAGTGCCAAAATCTAGTGCAAGAGAAAAGACATGGAAGCATTTTTGCGTGCAATGCAATTTGTCCATGGGATGCAATTTTGTGATGTGAACATAATTCAATTTTAATTAGTTTGTTATACTTACACAGAATGTATGCATTTGTAAGTCATTCTGTGTCATAAAAAGCTTGAAGAGTGTCGTACATTGAACTTCACACAGTCTCCCTCACTGTCCCTCACTTCAGCTTCTTGCATAGTAGACGATGAAGATGCACCTCCCAGTCTAATTAACAGTGTCCATCCGCAGGTCAGCTGCTGTGTCTGGTCTCATCTTTGGCATGTGAATGTTCATCAGGGCTGAGAGACAGAGGAGATGTGTGTTTGGTTTAAATTGAGATGTGAGAATCCCCTCTCACATGCTGCACTTCTCAAAGACACTGTAAGAGACAGTTTAATCTCCTTGGATGTTGCAGTGACAATTACTTGATTTTACTCTTTGAACTGAGTCATACACATTGCATTGCATTTAAATGGCTCAACCATAGACTGTATAAAATATGGACGTAGTGTCCGTGACGTCACCCATAGGTTTCTGAAGAGCAAAAATGAAGCAAATCGTAGTGCGCAGCCATCTTGGTAGCCTACCTCCGGTTACTCCAAATATGGACAAAGAGGTGGAGCGAGGGCGGAGCTGAGGCGGGTCGAATGAACGCTATTGGCTGAAAAAAGCCGCTTTATTCGAAATAATCAAACTAGCTACGGCTAACCAGCTAGGTTAAATGCTAAATATCGTTGCTAGCCGGCTAACCCCACGACGATCTCTTTCCCAAACTCAGTGACTAGAATTAGCCGGGGTGACGCCCTTTAGACCGTCAGTGGCTAGTTGTCAATCAAAGTGGCGCCACTTAGATTGACAGCTATGAATTGTGCATAATGATGTATGCTGTATATTTTAAACGAACGCCTTATAAAAAAATCCCCCACCCCCCAGAGTTGTCATGGAGTAGAAAAACAGCTTATGAGACTAGAGCCATGTTTTGAACCAGGCTGTAAATATGTTTTTTTTCTGTCGTAAAGTCGGACATTTTAACATGGGGCTCAGATNCATGGGGCTCAAATGTAATTGACTCCCTTCTGCAGCCTGCTCTAGTGGTTTTTCGAGGAACTGCAGCTTTTTTGCACTTCCGCATTGGCTTCATTTTTCAGTGCCGGAGGTTGCCGCTTGGGCTCAACAGTGTTTCAGCAGTTTCAAAATGAGATTCCAGTCTCTTCTTCAGCACTGCAGTATGTTTTTACTCCCCATTTTTGTTAATAAATTAATAAATGAAATATCCCACAATAAGAAACTTGCATTTCTGTGAAATGCCAGCGTACATAGCGACGTTGACAGTAGCCCCATCTGTGCTCGTCGATCAGTCATCTAAGCCTGCATCATGGAAGACCTTCACGAGTCCATCCGTTACTGTTGGTGCAGTTCAACGTATACTGTCCATTGTTGGACAAAGACACAACGTAAACAATCATTTGATGGTTTTTTGCGATTTCACATCATAGCTGGAGATACTCTGCATTGTGCTCCCCCCTGGTGTGAATGATATGCACCTCCAACATTCATCATTCAATCATCAATCATCAATCATCAATCATGTGCTCCCCTGGTCATAAATGATCCCTTCATTTTCTTCCATTCATGGGTAGAATTCTGTTATGTGGCTTGAAAAGTGACGGTGCCCTATTGTGCAAAAGAAGGTATTTTTGTGTGTTGTTATGTTAATGCTGGCTGTTACAAACTTTTATAGTATTTACTAAATACTATAAAAGTTTGTAACAGCCAGCATTAACATTTGCAGTAACAGCAAATTAAAACTGGAGCAGGAAACAAAACAGGAATTACCTCCATAAAATATGATGAAATATACTTATAAAACAGGAACATGTTGAAATAAAGGCTTGTCTCTGATGTAAACTTGTTTCAGATTGGTTCTCTCTGCAGTTGGAGGCTCAGCCAGTATTTGAAAAAATTTGCAATAATCTGAGACAGAGAAAACTGTGTCAGCTCAGTTAGCTTGAATGAATGTTCGTTAGCTAACTAGCAAGCAAATTTATTCCACCCTCCCTCTTTGTCTGTGGCTGCTTCACAGTGGTTCTGATGCATGCATCGGTGAGGCTGCGCAGCCTGAAGAACAAACTGGAGAACAAGCTGGAGAGCATCGGTCTGAAGAGGACACCCATGGGACTCCTGCTGGAGGCTCTGGGACAAGAACAGGAGGCTGGATCCTAGACAGAGAGAGGAGGAGGAGGTGTGCAAAGTTTGGGTGTCATCTGAGGGAAATGGGATGTGATGCGGTGTAGGTCTGAATGGGGAGGGGGGGGCGGGGGGGGGGTCGTAGAAGAAAGAGAGGATTTA
>JBBMOC010000022.1:7124518-7136364 GCA_037975185.1 Centropyge bicolor | reverse complement strand
TTATGAGACTAGAGCCATGTTTTGAACCAGGCTGTAAATATGTTTTTTTCTGTCATAAAATCTGACATTTTAACATGGGGCTCAAATGTAATTGACTCCCTTCTGCAGCCTGCTCTAGTGGTTTTTCGAGGAACTGCAGCTTTTTTGCACTTCCGCATTGGCTTCATTTTTCTGTGCCGGAGGTTGCCGCTTGGGCTCAACAGTGTTTCAGCAGTTTCAAAATGAGATTCCAGTCTCTTCTTCAGCACTGCAGTATGTTTTTACTCCCCATTTTTGTTAATAAATTAATAAATGAAATATCCCACAATAAGAAACTTGCATTTCTGTGAAATGCCAGCGTACATAGCGACGTTGACAGTAGCCCCATCTGTGCTCGTCGATCAGTCATCTAAGCCTGCATCATGGAAGACCTTCACGAGTCCATCCGTTACTGTTGGTGCAGTTCAACGTATACTGTCCATTGTTGGACAAAGACACAACGTAAACAATCATTTGATGGTTTTTTGCGATTTCACATCATAGCTGGAGATACTCTGCATTGTGCTCCCCCCTGGTGTGAATGATATGCACCTCCAACATTCATCATTCAATCATCAATCATCAATCATCAATCATGTGCTCCCCTGGTCATAAATGATCCCTTCATTTTCTTCCATTCATGGGTAGAATTCTGTTATGTGGCTTGAAAAGTGACGGTGCCCTATTGTGCAAAAGAAGGTATTTTTGTGTGTTGTTATGTTAATGCTGGCTGTTACAAACTTTTAAAAGTTTGTAACAGCCAGCATTAACATTTGCAGTAACAGCAAATTAAAACTGGAGCAGGAAACAAAACAGGAATTACCTCCATAAAATATGATGAAATATACTTATAAAACAGGAACATGTTGAAATAAAGGCTTGTCTCTGATGTAAACTTGTTTCAGATTGGTTCTCTCTGCAGTTGGAGGCTCAGCCAGTATTTGAAAAATTTGCAATAATCTGAGACAGAGAAAACTGTGTCAGCTCAGTTAGCTTGAATGAATGTTCGTTAGCTAACTAGCAAGCAAATTTATTCCACCCTCCCTCTTTGTCTGTGGCTGCTTCACAGTGGTTCTGATGCATGCATCGGTGAGGCTGCGCAGCCTGAAGAACAAACTGGAGAACAAGCTGGAGAGCATCGGTCTGAAGAGGACACCCATGGGACTCCTGCTGGAGGCTCTGGGACAAGAACAGGAGGCTGGATCCTAGACAGAGAGAGGAGGAGGAGGTGTGCAAAGTTTGGGTGTCATCTGAGGGAAATGGGATGTGATGCGGTGTAGGTCTGAATGGGGAGGGGGGGGGGGGGGGGGTGGTCGTAGAAGAAAGAGAGAATTACTGCAGGGCAAGAGGAAGAACAAAAAGAATTATGAAGTAAAAAGAGAGTCAGAAATAAAAAGAGTGGTTTTGATTGTCGTTAAAAGAATAAACAGAAGTCAACAGGAAAGGAAGAGACCATTCTATGGACCAATGGGAAAAGGACAGATAAATAGAATTCATCATAACAGACAAATGAAATCATCCGTGATCTGCACGGATTGCTCATTGTGCTCATTGTTTTATTTATTTTGGCATGATACATTTATGTTTTTGCACTACATACCCTAAGAATGCAGTGTCATTGCCATATGTATATATGATGGTTGGGAAAAAGTTTGAGTCGTTGCCATTACTCCATTTGTGTCTCAGTGATTCGTACTCGACCCACCCACTCTGATCTGAAAATTAATCTGTGCCCCATCTCACCACTTATGGACATATGACCTCAATAACGTCATAAATATATGAAAAAAGAAAGTTTCAAAGACTGTTGTAATGTTATATGAAAAGGTTTAATATTTTAAGAATAAATTTCTAATTTTCCGAGATAAAGTTGTAATATGTACTTCAGCAGATCCTTCAAAACACATGTAGATATGGACTCGTTTCTGGAAAAGTAACAACTTTATTTTTGAAATATTGTGGAATTATCTTGTAGATGTATTTTACAATCAAATTACTTTTTAAAATGTAGAATACAGTTTAGTTCTTGAAATATACATATTTTTCTGCTAAAATTACATCCCTATTTCCATAATTGTACAATCTTTTCTCATAAAATTACACCTGTGTTTTAGAATATTATGACCTCTTCTCATATTACAAATTTATCTCATAATGCTGCTGTTTTTATTATATAATTACAACTTGTTTTTGAAACGTTCTTACTTTTTCTCAGTTATAAATCCAGTTTCAACTTTTTCTCTCCTCACACTGGTCTGTGTTACTTGATCATTCAGACCCACCTGATTTATTTTCATCCTGCCACATGAACCCCTGCAAGGTCTCAGTACACACTTCATACACGATGGAAAAAAAGTATTAATATTGTGCAATAGCAGTGCCAGTTGAAGTAGTACTAATTAACCTTTTTATTCATCATAACAAGTAAGAAGAGACACAAAATATTCTACATGTGGAACTACAGTATGACATGCAAGTTAATATGTCCATGCTGTAAATACAGAGAACAGCAAGTACAACTAAGTACCTACCAAAGTATCTAGCAGACTACGGACCACTGCAAATGTAGTGGAAAGATTTAAGCTTGTGTGTATTCCGGTGACATCCTTCTGATATCCTAATTTGAAAAGGATCAATCATTTTTATCATCCATTTTGTAATGTCATGAAAGAGGTTATTCCATCCATTTTCAATTGTTTGTCCTGTCAGTGAAACAGTCAAGATCACTCACTAAAATCTCCATTGCATAACACAGCATTGGAAATAGCTGACATTAAGACTTGATTTGATTTGAAGAAAAAGATGGACATATTTAGCAGAGCAGATGGCGGTGACACAGTGAAGGCAGGACCAGAATGATGACACTCTTGTGATGTTCAAGTAACATTACCTGACTTCAAATGAATTTCTTTTTCCTTCCGCGTTTACATTATTTTGTGTTGCATTGAACAGTGACTTGAATGTTTAAACGAGGTGAAGCTGGAAAGAAATAGGTGGTTTTATATGAAGAACAGGTTCAGAACCAACTGATCAGCTGCTTCAATCGGAACACTCTTTGTTGATCATGATGTGTTGGGAGGAGAAGTGATGTGTGAAGGAAACAAATCCCCCGTTTTAAACTAATAATTTTAGTAAAGAGCATATGTAAGGCTGTATTTATCCAGGATGAAAGGCTTCACCCACAGAGCTGCCCATGACAGTGCTGGTCAGTGGGAGTCGCCCCGTCTTCCAGTGCTGGCAACTGGGAGAAGCTCCACTGGAGCAAATGAATAAGTTTCAGTTTACCCTTATGTCCTTTATAACTGAAATCCTTCTGACCATGAAGAACCACCAACCGACAGAGTTTGCTGGTTGCTGTGCCAACACTTGTGGTGACTGTCGTTCGCCATTTTCTCCTTGTAATTTTCTCTGTTTTTAGCCTTGTTAGCAATGTGGGTCGAGGGATAGCATGGCTAGTCAGTCGGTGTACCACTTTGGTCCAGACTGAAATAACTCAACAATTATTGGATGGACTGGGACATGTATGGTGCCTAGAGGAGGATACCTACTGACCTTAGCAATCCCCTGACTTGACCTCTAGTGCTACTATTAGGTCAAAGTTTTCAGTAATCCAGTGAAATATCTCAATATCTACTAGCGATATTAGGATGACATTTCTGGCCCGATCATTTCCACACAAATTTCCAATTGTTCAATATTTTGCTTTATCTTGGTCACATCTAGGTTAGCCTGTTTTCCACCATAGCTTCTGTAATACAATCTGCACAAGAGGGTTTCTCCTGTCCGTCTTTCTGAAAACTGCACTGCTATTAGACAAAGTCATGAATGATTAGTTAGCATTTAAATAAAGCTTCAGTGAAGATTTGTCAGGGTCAACGTGCAGGTGCTTACATTCTTTCAACTTAGTTTCTTCCATCTCCCTAAATGTTCTTTTCGGATAAAGATTTTTTTTCTTTGTGTTGAGTGCAAATGTTAGCTTACTCACTTGCAAAACTAAGATGATGAGCATTAGCTGCTAAATGTTAGCATTCGCATTGCCATCATTTTAGCATTTTGACATTAGCATTTAGCTAATAGTACTCTTGTGAAATGGGATTTAAACCATCACGTCCATTCCATAAACCTTAAAACATGAGACCACTTCCAGTGTCCACTGGTGTTCCACGTGAAGCGGGTTGTCCAGCATTGTAACCAACAGTACACGGGTAGTTCTCTGGGTTCCAGACCTGGTGTAGGAGAACTGTTCTGAGCTATGAGCTAAGGCAATTTTAAAAACTACGACTATGAAGGAATGTGTTTTCAAAAGTTTTATAGCAAATAATTTTGTACAAGAAAAGCTAAGTTAAGGTATTAAAAGAAAAAGAAATTGAAAGCTATTTTATTGTATACTGGCAGCCTGTTGTGGGGACTGTGCATTGTATTGTTTTGTTGAAACCTAATGTAAAACCAAGAGAAACCTGTTCCAGACATGTGGAGGTGGTGACCTAACTCTGCAGCCTGTATTCAAGGCACTGTGTTTCCTTCTGTCTTATTCTCATTCCCTGGATGGTTTCACAGACAGATCCTTCTTGGTTTCCTCTACTATGACATGTATTTCTGTCCAAAGACTTTATTAAGATGCAGAGGATGCTGACTTTTGATTTTTTTTTTATGTGTGAATTTTTGATTATTAATCCCATTGTTCACTCTTGTTAGCATCATTTCTTATTGTGTATGTGCCATTTTTGTTTTGACGTTTGCCTTGTACAGTTATTTCAGACATTCAGCTGATATACTTACCAGAGCCACACAAGGGCAGGGAACATGGATATTATGGGGCTTGAACATGTGACCCTCCTGTTACACGTCCAGCCTTTGGAGCAGTCTGCCTTATATTAGTGGTTTGTCTTTCCCACTAAACACAAGTCAGGAAAAACACTTAAATCTGAGCAGAAAGAAATGCTTCTTGGTCTGCTTCGTAACTCTTATGTATTTGCTGAAGTTACTAGAGCGTCAACAGAAAGGAGAGCGTTTCTTTATAACAGTGAACATTGAACTGTTTCAGTGGTGATGCCTCTGAATGTTGCCTTCCATTCAACTAAATGTGTGAATTTTGATTCACCCACACAATGTCTTTGCTGGTAATTAATTTAAAACGTTTTTCTAAATAAAAAGAACGTTGTATTGCAGTATGGATGGACTATCTATGTAGCTAGCAAAAAACAAAACAAACAGGAACTACACATGTGCTCAAAATTGATACCAATTGTGTGTGTAATATACCTTTATTCATCCTGCAGTGGTGAAATTCATGATGATGTGCAGTGAAGATAATAATTACTTTATTTACATAATACAAAATTACAGAGAACAAATTAACTTCTTTTGATACATAAGAACATTATAAACCAACTACACAGAAACGCAAACAGTAACCTTGAGGAGATCTATATGATGATGATGGTAACTCTTGTTTGATTGACAGATCTGTGCATATCTGTGTGGGACAAGCTGAATAATTTCTGCCATACAGTATGTGTGACTGTAAAAGTGTGTGTGTGTAATTTATGAGCAAAATACAGCTAATTAAGATATACCTTTGGCAAATTCACATTAATTGCAGCCTCTTGTTAAAGGTTGAGGTCTGCATCTCTTTTTATGTCATATTACTCTCACTATCTCTCTCTCTCTCGCTCTCTTGCTCTCTCTCTCTCTCACACACACACACACACACACACACAGAGGTCTGGTCATTAATAGCCAGTGTCAAGTGTCTGAGAATGAACAATGCCTCATGATTAGCTTGAACTGTTGTGTGTGTCTGTGTGATATGCCTGTCAAAGAGTTAATGATGGTGTAGTGATGGAAAACCCACCTACATTCCTACTAAAGCTAACTAGCTTATTCCCAGAGTGCCACTCATGTTACCATGACCATTTGACTGACAGTGCATCTCTGAAAAGAGCTTTTCTGAAGAGGAATTACCCATATGATCATTTACAATCACTTACTCCGCTTTTCCTTTTGCATTGTACATATTGTACTTTATGTACCACAAATACAAATGATTAATAACAATTATATTGGTATGTATTGATGGTACTGTCCAGAATGTTGTACTTTTTTGCACTTTTTTACAAAATACCATGTTAATATTTTACTTTTATTAGGAATTAGGTTAAAAACATTGTACTGACATATTTGCATATATTTATTGTACTGGCATAGTATTTGAAATACTGGGCAAATCCCAGGAAAAACAGCAGTAAATGTTGTTAAATGACCTTTGTGATTTTTCAAAACATGCCATCGCTGAGACTGAAATGTAATTGTAATACAAGGCACAAATGGGGACTCGCACAATATGTTTGAACTGTATTGATTTACATAAGATTTCAATATGATGCAGAAATAATACATTGCCAGATGGAGCTGAACAGAAATATGCTTAATTCCTATTTACTGTGCATCATCTAAATGAAGTTTATTTTAAGACAAGTTAGACCAGATGGATCTACAAGGCTCTGTGCATTGTAATGAAGAAGGCCAGACAGAGCTAACATACACACAGCAGCAGCTCTGTCTTCTTCACTCGTACATACATTCAGTATTAATGAAGCTGCTGTGATCATGTAACAAAACCATCTAAGCTCAAAGTTTCACTCTCTAGTTCTTCCCCTGGTCTGTATCTGAGAGACTGTGCTGATTCAGGTGTCATCACGTGACCCACAGTACCTGTGAACTTTAAATCACATGATATGAGATGGTTGCATATGTCCTCTGTCCTCCTCCTCACTAACAAGACGCTCTGCTCCGTGCTGGAGGTTCTTCACCTCTGATGTTATATAAGTGGCGGTTAGACTTCAAAATGAGGCTGTCTAGGTCACAAGACGACACCTGAGCCACTTCCTCTCGCTGATTGAAGGCTGTGACATGCTGCGAGCACACGGCAGGGTTCAGCACCTGAACAGCAGGTGGTGCTCTCTCTCTCTCTCTCTCTCTCTCTCACTCACTCTCACTCTCTCTCTCACTCACACACGTCAACAAACTCTAACACGCACACAGATCTCTGAATCTTCTATGGTCCATTAACAACAGGTCTATTCCTGTTATCTTTCTCCTTTTGCAATCACAATTATGAGATAGTAATTAAAACATTTGATTTGAGTCTTTTGAATAATTTAATTTTGAGATAGCAAGTCCTAATGATGGGATGGCTACTAAATCAGGGACATGTGTTCAAAATATTTGCATACTAAGTCAAAGTGAAGAGATCCAGTATGTCCGGTTGTGGTCAAAGTACAAAGGTACTCTCCCAGGAAGGAAAATGTCTACTCAAAGTATGCAGAGTGGGTTGTGTGGATCCTGAGCAAAGACTGACAGTGAAGAATGTCGAC
Organism: Centropyge bicolor; assembly: GCA_037975185.1. Taxonomy (NCBI): domain Eukaryota; kingdom Metazoa; phylum Chordata; class Actinopteri; family Pomacanthidae; genus Centropyge; species Centropyge bicolor. The sequence continues at coordinate 7,128,970 of JBBMOC010000022.1, read as the reverse complement.
TATCAAGCACTGGAAGACTTCAGCCTCGTATAAAAATGATGATGTCATAATGTGCTTTTATCTTTCCTGATTGGGGAAAAAACAGAGGAGTGAAATTATAATATTGTTTTTACTGTAATCACCAAATCTCTTTCATCATTGCTCCTTTCTCACTCCCACAGTTCATTAGAAAGTAGAAAAAGAGTGAGGATTTTTAAGAAAAAAAAATCTCAGAGTGGAAACATATTTGTTTACCGTCACAAGTTTATTACATCTATTTATACCAGGTTCACATGTTTACAATATGAGTGGTTAATAAAAACCTATGTTACTTCATGTCAGTTGAAGACTGACAAAAATCAATAGACTTGGAATGTTCATGGATGTCTGTGAGAAAAATCTCACCCAGGATTCTTCAATGCAATTCTGTTTTAAAGTACAAACCAATGACATATAACAGTATTCATGTAGTGTATTTTGTTGCTTGTCCTTTGTTTTGTGTGTATATATATATGTGTGTGTGTGTGTGTGTGTGTGTGGGTGTGCCGTATGTGTATGAGTGAGTACTAACTTTGAGTTGCTGGTTCTTTACTCCACTAATGTATTTAATAGCTGTTATAAGGCTGTCCAAGTTCAATACAGTCACTCCCTGTCAACACAATGTTGCCTCACACACACACACACACACACACACACACACACACACACACCACCCCTGACACACATACACATTTGGTGTTTTTTTCCCTCCAGGGAGGAGTTCTGACACGTCATCATGGGGTGTCTCTCTATAAAGGTCCCACCCTCACAGTCGGCCCAGAACAGAAACTGAGGACAGGAAAGTCAGGAAGCAGCTGAGCCACTCACTGACACGCTGCTGAACGCTGGGATCGCTCCACAGACGCCTGGTAAGACACAGTCCTGTGATATTCATAGATGATCTGTAACAAGTAGCATCAGTTCAGTGAGTGATCTCACAGTTTGTAGATGCCAGTGGAATCACTTTAATGTTACATACATTACTGTACTGTAATGTGTAACAGCCTGTGTTTCCCTGCCAGGCTACAGTGACTTTACAGCCACTCTCTCAGTCTTGTAGGTGTCTTTTCTGTGCCTACTAGAAGTATGTAGTCATAACTGTGTCACAGCCATCAGTTCAGTCTTTGATCCTGATGACGACATTGTGTAAGCTGTTGCCCTGGCTGATCTACAGGTAGACCTCTGTACACACAGAGGAGAACAACAGGAAGCATGACAGCAGCAACAATCAGCACAGAATGACAGTGACACAGAGAATTCAACATTACATTAGTGTTTGCATCAGCCTCACCTCAGTGCCAGGCACAGTGTGCATCACAGCACCTGACCACCAGTGGGTAAATGTAACTGAGTAGATTTCAAATGTTGTATTTAAGTACAAATGTGATATACTTATACTTGACTTGAGTACTTTAATTTCGGGCTACAGCTTCATTACAATTTATAGGAATATATTGTACTTCTCTACGTTTATTTGACTGCTTTAATCACTAGTTACCTTACAACTCATGAAATAGATTACACTACTCACAGTATGTAAAATTGTTCAAATTAACTTCACCACCAAGATGCTTCTTAAACTTTGTTGTCAATTAAGATTAAAAATTGTCTATCTGACTGTTCATGAAAACGCACAACACTGACAGGAATAAAGTGTGACAGGCAAAATGCAAGAAGACAAAAACAAAATAAAGGGAAAGGAAAAACAGATTCAAATATTGTCTTGAAAAATGGAGCCAGCCAGTTGCCTGTGGGTTACTTCTTATATGTCTGTTGTTGCCAAAGGCATCCTACAGTAAAGCTCCTACCTAACTTAATGTTACACCACACACGCACCAACACTAAGACCCTGATTTCCTCACAACCACACAGTACAAGATTATACTGGACTAGGCCATACACCGGGTGATACAGTATACTTCAGTGAACTATAAAACGGTGAATATTCTGTCTACTCAGTTATTTATATCCCTGGGTGGTGAGGTGCTGAGAAGCTTTCAGACTCCAGTTATAGTCAGCTGTTCCACTGTGGCTTCTGTAAACACGCCACTGTCCTGCAGGAGGGAAGAGAGAGAGGGACGGGGTATTTCCAGGCAGACACTGGCAGCTACGTCATGTGGCTGCAGCGAGGCGGCGCGGGCCGGGCAGGTGCTTACCAAACCTTTTCTAGAAGTAGGTCGAAGTTCCTGAGAGTGTGTCTGTCTTCCTTATCTCCTCACACAAACTGTCAGAGCTCTCAGCCGCTGCCTCTCTGCAGGTCAGGCCACACTGACAATGGAAGATTAGTGTTGATAACTGTGGAGCCGTTATTTTCCCTTCGGCACTGCTGGCAGTATTACTGTGCTGTAAAAGTATTACTAGTAGTAGTAATACAAGTAGCAGAAGTACTCATTTCAGGTTTTTAGTTCGAGTGATAGCAGTATTAGCAGAAGTTGTAGTAATAGTAAAAATACTAATAATCCTGTGGCAGTGGTGGAGCATGTTTTCAGGTCCTTCACCTTAGTAAAAGTAGCAGTACAACAGTGTAAAAATACTCCACTCCAACAGTGTAAAAATACTCCTCATTTATCTGCTTTCTTGTACAAAGTGAGATGAAAGGCCCTGTGTGGTTACCCTGCTCCTCATCTTGCTCGAGGCAGGGGGGTTCAGGGCTACATTACCTACTACTAGTATAATGCTACTACTAATACTACTAGTAAATTGCATTGTGGGTAATGTGCCTTGTTTGAATGCATGTCGTGAAAAAGAGAATGTGCTGAATAAAAAAGGCGATATCTGTTGATTGATGTCTCTTGAGTCCCACAGTTGTATGGGATGCTAAATGCTAAATGCTAAAGGTGTGCTGCACAGTTGGAGGTAGGCGGACTTCCTGCCTTACCTTTGGACAGAGTCAGGCTAGCTTTTTCCCTCTGTCACCAGTGTGGCTGTAGCTTCCTAATTGCTGTACAGATATAAAAGTACCAAAGTATTAATAGCAAATTGTACCTAATTTATTAATGTTTTAATTACTCACAATGCCTTAAATTGCCCCCTTTGAGTGTTGAGCTGTTATACGTATTATATGATTAATTATTATACTACATTATTATTACTCATGAAATCTTCTATACTTACACAGAAAGATTAAGAATATTATTATATCATTATCATCACAAACTATATTTTGCAGTATCTAAGAGTGACATGTGCTCCGTTCTGAAGTAAGCTGTTTTCTTTGAAGAAAGCGTTTGTGAAGTTTCTATGAGGAGCAGCAGGTTTTGGATGAGCCTGTAAGAACAGGAAAGCTTATGTTTCTAGATTTTTTTTCATTACACTCAGCCCTGATGAAAAATGAGTTCCTTCAAAAATCAGCATCTTACTACAGTTGGGTGGGAGTGTGCATTACCTTATCTTGATCTTCGCAGGACTTCACACTTCATCCAGAGACAGTGCAACAGAATAGACGCTCATTGTGGTGGTGTGTGAGCTGAGCCTCCGGCTGTCGTCATCTGACGCCTCAAACACCATGCTGTACCTGAAGAAATACTTCACAGAGGGCCTCATCCAGATGGTCATTCTGCTCAGCCTGTGTGGAGTGAGGGTAGACGTGGGACTAGAGGCCTACCTGCCCCCCTCCTGGCACGAGATGATCCGGGGTCCGACCTCGGCTCTGACCCAGACACAGTTCCACAACCTCTACAACCGCCTTGAGGATGGCCACGGCCTGCATCCTAAGAGTGTGGACCTGGACGGGTTCTTCACGGCACGGAGGCTGCTGGGCTGGGTCCACTCTCTGGACAGACTGCAGGTAGTCAGGCTCCACATTTGCCGATATGGTCCCATTCAAATGGAGTCAGACGTATAAGGTATGAAGGGAAAGAAGCATGTTAACTGTTTCCTGTTCTCCACAGGTTCCTAATGCAGAGCTGGAGACATGGCTGGTCCAGCGGGAGCCGGATCCTCTCCCTGTGGGGTTTCCTGACCAGACCTCCCCACATGTGAGGGCGCCCGCCGGGGTAGAGAGAGAGCAGAACGCCCTGCTTGTGGAAGCCAGAGCTGCACTCGGTGCCCTGCGGGAGGAAGAGGAGGCAGAGGAGAATAAAGAGGTGAAGCTGTTTCTTTCACACTGTGTTGAAGAACACTGAGGATATGTGCTGTAGCTTCTTGTTCAGTAGAATCATTTACCATTCAGCCAAGATCGAAATGATCTGATAGGACTAATATTGGTAACGTAATGTTATTATGTTACTAGGTGAGAGATTACTTCAGGACAGGTTCGAGAGTTGGCATGGTTAAGTTCAGTTCACTGTTGACCTTTGTGCCTACAATAACTGAGTGGGATGTAGAGCACAAACCCTAATTCACTTTCAGCCATGCTTGTTGTTGCTGTGCATAATGGTTATATATATATATATATATATATATATATATATATATATATATATGTATATATAT
>JBBMOC010000022.1:7087743-7119539 GCA_037975185.1 Centropyge bicolor | reverse complement strand
CACACACACACACACACACACACACACACACACACACACACACACACACACACACACACAGAGGACATTACAAACTTGACATAGCACATAGAGATCTAAGCACATGCTGGACTGTTCTCTTCTCTTCGTCAAACTTGAAGTGAATGTAACAGTGTTTTTGAATTCTCTTCGTGTATCAAGTGGCACAAGTACACAAAAACACATACACACACACACACTTTATTAGCTTCCTCTTGGCCTTGTGACCAACTGACTTGTTTTGAAACCTGATCTCTGGCCCCTTGCGTTCTGACACACATTTACATGCCTAGGTTTTGCAATCCCTCCTGTTTACTCCATCAACACACACACACACACACACACACTTGCAAAAAGACAGAGGCATGCATGTAAACAAATGCGCACAGATATATGAGGTGCCAACTTGTGTTCCCTTATTCAGTATTGCTGTAAGAAGAACACAAGAAAACCCGACTGTCTAGTGGCACCAGCTCAATAAACTAAAGGACATAATGAGAACGTGGAAATGTACAGTTTGTAATGAACATATTAAACATTGTTTCATTATATAAAAGGTATGTCTAGCAATATGTTAGACAGACTAATTCCTCACTGTGAACTGCATAACAGACATGTATCATTTCACACCAAACATGAATTGAAGAAGATTTTATTATAAGCTTCAGTCATTTTACAGGATTCTGTCAAAATCATCCAAATCAGCCTGCACACACTCTCTTCTGTAGCAGGACTGTGATCATAAAGAAGACGCAGTCCAACGGTCACTGGTCGAGTACTCTTCATTTACCACTTATTGCCTTATGGAGAGTGACAACACCAGAACTTAGATTCCACCATTTTAATGATGGCAGTGTACTTAAGTCATGAGTTCTCACACAGTGTTTTGCTACGATGCCTGCTGCCACACCACTCACCTGGTGCTGAGGTCAGGGCCTATACACCAAATATCAAAGCTGTACATATTCTCCTTTCACACTCAGTATACTGCTTATCATGTTTGCCTTACACACAGAAGGGCCTGGGGTCAACACCCAGAGGAACCAGCCCTCATAAACATTGGTAAATGACCACCTGACCAAGTTGGTCATTAGTCAGTAGAAGATCTTTCTTGTGAACAGTGTGGGTATGTCCACAAACTGGATCAGTGTTCTCTGTGATTCTTTCTTGCAGTCTGTTCGATCGTATGTTTTACAGCATCAATCCAGTTCTCACTCCAACATGTTGAGTCTAAGGGCCTCATCAGCGCTCATCTGTCTGAGCTCCTCAGGAGGTGTTCACAGACTGATGCAGACAAAGCCAAAATGTTACAATGATTTTGCGATTTTTGTGATTAAAACCTGGGTTCTCATTTGCACTTATGTAATTGTAGTGCAGGTCATGTGTGCCAGCTTGACCCATCTTCTATATGTTCAAAGCCACATGCGAGCCCTTGCTGGCCAGCTGCTGAGGGTCTCTGGGTTTGTCTGTGAGCCCCCAGCCAGGTCAGCAGAAGGTTAAAGTTATTCTGAGCCCGGCTGTCTGTCTCTGGGTAAAACATGAGCCTACATACATGCTACATACATGCTGCTGGTATAGAAGACAGTACTACAACGTAATACTATTCTAGTGGTTAGAATGGTGACATGCTACTTTGTCTCTGTTAAATCTCTCTATGTTGTAACCTTGAGTGTATATTTCTAGGAGCTAATAACATATGACAAATGTCCAAGAGATGCATTTAACATACTCTTATATGAAATTCCAACATTTTCCCTTTTCTTGAAGTTAATTTTAAGATCAGGAGTGTATATCAACAAACCACTGCCAAAGCATTATGGGAGCTGTGGTTTTTCAATACTAATAAAATATCTTTTTGTCTCTCATGATATGTTATGTATATTGTGGCTCAATTTTAATGATAAAATATGGACAGGTTGGTAATGTTGTGAGTGCAGTCTTATTGATAATTGCGTGAGAAATTTCATGGTAAGTCCTGGTTGTAAGTTTCAAGTTCTGGGTTTAAAATCCAATGGAACCAGTCTTGTGTGTCTGCTGGTTTCAGATCTCATTCCAGTGATGTACTAGTTTGACATTTTACTTATTTGTTTTCTCAATGAGAAGATTGATAACGCACTCGTATCTGGAAAGTGAATGATCTGCTTCCAGGGTGTGGTGGTTATCACTTCTGCACTGACTGCATCTCTTCTTTATTTTTGTCTGTGCAACCAGGAAGGAACACATCATGTACTTCATCACAGTGGTCCTCTGGATGAGAGGGGAGAGGAAGAGGAGGAGGAGGACGAAGACTTGGCTGGGATGCATAGGCCTTCCAGGAGGACAGAGGGAGGAGGAAGAACAGGAGCCTCCTATAGCTGTGCTGACAACAGAGAGCTAACTCAGAGTGAAGTCGACCAGGTGAGACATAGGAAGAGTAAGATGTCTTATAATTGCCTTGTGATAATAACATACTCCACTATTGGAATGTTTGAAGATATAGAAAAAATGAGTTTTGGAAAATGTGCATATATATCTGGTAAATGTAGATGTAAATGGAGCTCATAGGTCAATTTAGCAAGAAGACTTGAAACAGGTAGAAAGGTCCAAAGGTAAAAATCCACTTAGCACCACCTCTGAAACTCATTAATTAGCATATTTGTTTAATCTGCATCATCTGGGGGATTAAGTGCCAGAGAAAGTCTCAGTTGCAAGTGTGTGTGTTCCTGTACAAGATCACAACAATGTTACAATTTTCAAGTACAATATGCTTGAATGAACCAGGTTGGATCATATGTCATCTGTCTACATCTAATCATAATCTCACATAATCTGTATCTCACCTCCCATCAGGCTTTCTTCAAGAAGAACTCTTCAGTTTTCTAGAATCAATGCATTGAATCATTGAATCAATTTCCTTAACGTTCTAAAACTGGACAGTGTGACAAAGACTGTATATTTGGATTCAGCTGAGCAGTCAATAGTTGAACTGCAGCTTTAGCTCCAGTTCCTCAGGTCCAGTATCAGCTTCAAAGAATCCTACATGAACCTGCCTGACATACTGTACGTGAACTTGTGTGAGTGTGAGATGAGTTGATCAGAGCATCTGTCCTGCTTGCAATCAGAGCTGGATGCTTCCTCTTCACAGGCTGGACAGCTCAGCAGGATACAAAAGCAACAGTGACACACTAAAACAGCTGCACAGCAGGGTGCCGGTTACACCCACGTAACAGGCACAGATATGTGTGTGTGTGTGTGTGTGTGTGTGTGTGTGTGTGTGTGTTTGTGGGACAAAGATAAAAGAAAACTGAAAGTATGGACAATGAACTTAATTCAGCTCACCTTCAGACATAGTTCATTTATAGTAGCATTTAAAAATATCAAACTTAGGTTGTGTATGTTTCAGTGCTGACCCGTGTTTTCAGGGCAGATCAGAGAAGCCTGAACCTTTCCCACACAGCGCTGCAGGTCAGAGGTCAGACGTTTATGATTCGTGAGAGGGTCCAATGAAGGTGGAAAGACTAAAGAGAAACTTCTTAGAATGAAACCTTAGAAATCAATAACAGCGACGGGGGGGGGGGGGGCAGTTTCATTCTGACACATGAATTCTCAGAAGTCTCTCTCTCAGAGTGTCACTTGTAGGTCAGACTGAAATTGCCTCTGAAGGAACATGCTTCAGAGCAATGGGTCATGGTATCTGGCAAAAACCCATCATCCATCTTATCATTATTACTTCTGGATTTCAGAATGAGGGAGAACAATGTGTAAATATCATAGAGAAAAAAAGTATGAATCTTAAAGTAGACTCAGTCTTGTCACAGTGAGGTACTGCATTTGGCAACAAAAAAAAAAACAAAGTTACTACAATTCATAGAGAGTCATTAATGTGTGTACCAAATGTCATGGCAATCTATGTAATATTTGAATATTATACTAAAAGCCAAAATGTCAACCTGTTGGTGAGACGAGAACAAAAGTCAGGGGATCTGTCTGTGGACTGTACATTTCATGGCAATCCATCTGGTCGTTGACATGGCCATGTGGACAGCCACACTGCCGGCATGGATGATAAAAAAAACACATGGATATCGCTGGGTTGGGCCAAGACTAGTGATTGGTCAAACACAAACCACCTGCTTATCTTCGTTCTCTCTAAAACTCTCCCACTCTGTCTCTCTTTCTCTCTCTATTTCCAGACTTCCTCCTCCCTCCAGGAGTGTCTGAGGTTGTTGGAGGAAACCTTTCCCTTCACTGAAGAACAGCAGGTGCAGCCTCTTCTCTTCTCTTCAGGAATCCTGTTGTGTCCTTGACCTTGAACAGTACTCAGCATCTTTCCTGCTTTTCCTCCCTCAGTTACAGGATGTTGGCAGTAGAGGGGGAGACCTGGAGCGTCAGTCCCGGGACAGAGAGCCCATGCTGCCCCCCATAACCAGCAGACAGCCTTCCTTGGACCTGGAGCTCCAGTGGCAGGACCTGTTGTCTATAATGGAGCCTGAGGTGACTGGAAGATCAGAATAACATGAAATCATGACACGAGTAAACCAAGATACAATACATTGAGATACATTTCTCGTCTTTCCTCTCCAGAACACAGATGTTGACATGATGACTTCATCTGACCAAACACAGAACTCAAGAGCAACTGGAACCTTTCACGGTGTCAGATCCGAAGCGCCACAGCAAAACAACAACATGACAGAGGCTGATCAGGAGGCCTTTCTCATGGAGACTCCCCTGCAGCATGGTAATTCAATTCAGAGGCTGACATTTGTTTTAAGAATTCGTGAAATGTATCCTTATGCTTCAACGATTCCTCAAAAAATTCACTTTGAGGTTGAGTCTTGTCAGGCAGCAGCTTGATAATAATCTCAACACAAGAGCCACTCACTTGTTTCCAAACCATACAACCACATTTTGTAGTTTTCCTGAGGTGATTGAGTTGTTCTAGGTATAGATGGTTTAGACGTTCTGTACATAGGTCATATGATGATAAAAACTAAACCATGCTCACGACAACTGAGCAGCTCCATTAGCTGAGCAGCCACAGGATGTGGTTGAAAGCTTTGAAAGAAGTAAGTTGGATTTGTTGAGAATTTGTCTTGAGAAGCTCCTCTTTTCCTGAATTTCTCCCCAATGTTGTATGTTCATGTTAGTTTAAATGTGGGAGTTAATGACTTCCCTTACACTCTTTAAAAACTTAAAAAGGCCCATAAGACCATATCAATCTTGTTTGTTTGTCTTATTCCCTGAATGTTCCATGAATCACTGTAGAAAAAGTGCTGTTGCACGTCCCACAGTTCTTAACCTTTTGCAAAAATGTCCACTCTCTGTTAGAGCCAGCCCTGTTTCCACTCACCCCCAGTGCAGAGTTGGATGACCACAGTTCAGCCTCAAACACAAGGGACACTCATGTGAATCCTTTGCACAACCCTCCTGATCACACAGACCTGCTCGCAGAGGATCAGTCAGGAGACTTCAGCCTGGGACTAAATGCAGAAGATAACTTGAGTACCTTCAGCATGAATCTGCTAACACAAGATCTGGACTTGACACTTCCCAGTTTCACCCCCCCTCCAGAGGAGAATGGTATGACATCTCCCTCCAGTGGTTTTCTGGTTGATGAGGAGGATATTGAGGATGAAGATGATCTTCCTAGCCCACTTAATGACCTCTTAGAAGATGCCGCCATCTTGGATGAGATCCGATTGTTGGACTTGGCTCTGGAGGAAGGATTCAGTCCTGAAATGGCCGCCAGGCTGGAAGAGGAGGGCTACCTCGACAGTGAAACAGCCCAACAGCGGACTGACAGAGATAACGACCAATCAGACTCCAGCATGGCAGTCACAGAAAAACAGGGCCAACCAAGAAGACCTCAGCAAGGTAATTAAGCAAGGAGGCAATAGACCTTCTTTCAGAATGTGCAGCGACCGTATGTACACTAATGCTCAATGTAAGTACCTATGTAGAACTTATCTTGACCTCTCCTTGTTCCCTCCTCCTAGATGGCAAGAATGAAGCAGACTCAGACTCTGGTCTTTCTCTAGACAGCCCCGCTTCTCCAAGTGCTTCTGAGGCCTCCTCCTATTGCTCTTCCTCCTCCTCTTCATCTTCATCTTGTGTCTCGGCTGAGGAAAGTCTCTCTGAGGAAGAGGATGCAGATGCTGAGGAAGGGTTAGCTGGGTCAGATATGGAAGTGGAGGTGATCATAAAGCAGGAGGAGCTGGAAGAGGAGGAGATGGGGGCAGTAGGAGGAGGGTACCCTGAAGATGTTAACAAACTGTTCCCGGCCAACTATGAGGATAACAAGCTGTTTAATGGCTTTCCTTGGCTCGAGCATGTTGGCCACGATCACACATACAACCAGCCCTGTTCCACGGCCTCCTCAGAATCCCTGGGTAAGATACCCACGAAACAAAACAAGTCCTCCCCACGACACGACAATGCCAAGCCTTACCACCGCTCCTCTACCAAACGCATCTCCGAGACCAACTTGTGGAGTCGGGATGAGCGGCGTGCAAGAGCTCTGAAAATCCCATTCTCCAATGAGCTGATTGTTGATCTGCCAGTGGAGGAGTTCAATGAGCTACTGGCTAACTGCCAACTGAGCGAGGAGCAGCTCACTCTCATCAGGGACATACGGCGCCGTGGGAAGAACAAGGTAGCTGCCCAGAACTGCAGGAAGAGGAAAATGGACGTGCTGCTCGGACTGAAGGATGATGTGTCAGGTTTGAGACGCTACCGGTCACGGCTGCTCAGAGAGAAACAGGAAGCCCTGAGGAACCTGCAGGAAATGAAGCGCCAACTGGGCATGCTGTACCAGGACGTCTTCTCCAGGCTGAGGGACGAGGAGGGAAGGCCGCTGGATGCTATGGATTACCTGCTTCATTTTGAGCCCAATGACAGTATCACAGTGGCTTTACGACAGCAAGGGGCAGCACTGCCAGTGACGAAACCCACCAGAAAACAGAGGGACAAGAAGAAGTGAGGGGGTGGACGAGCCATCAGAGCATGTGGGGAGTGTGAAGTGATCCTTCACAATGCAATCAGAACTAGAAAAACAGAGCAGGAAATACTGACGCAGTGGTGAACAAACGAACACAGACAGTCTTTAGCTGGTGTCAGTGGAAGGTGCTAAAACATACCATGAAATCCTCAAACACCCAAACAGATTCCTGAGAAGAGGTGATGATCATGAAGATGTTGATGGTGAAGCATGACTCCAGGATGAGCTGCTCGTCCTTCATTACAAACCGTTTCTACACTGGAAGACAACTTTCAATCTATGGTTAAAGTCAAACAGCTCTGAAGTAAATCTAGGTTGCTACACAGTAGAATTCAAAGAGACGAGGACAGACGAGCAGGGAACAGTCCTGCTCTCTCAGAGACTCACAGAACACTGAGGTGGACAAGCAGACAGACTGACAGCAGGCTGGATCCTGGCTGTCAGCGAATAGAGCCAAACAACCAGAGACACTACAATGACTTCCACCAGTGAAGGGCTGCAGGACAGGAAGGGAAGCTCTGGTCACTGAAAGACACTTTGGGTGAGGGGGATCAAACCTGGGTATGTTCTGTTCCCTGATGGTGCCAACCTGGACCATGCTGCTCACTGGAACTCACTGCATACCATCTCCAGCAGAACCATATGGAAATTTTAGCCAGAGAATTTGCAGAGAATTTGCAGCATAGTCACTTTGCTAAACTTCTTTGAATTGCATATATAAGTTGAAACCACTCGACTACCACTTGACTGACTCAGGAGGTTCTAGAGACACTTTATAAAAAGCCATATAAGGTAAGCTATTTCCATAGCTGTTTCAGAATGTGGCAACACTTAGGATAAATTGATTGCCTGCTGGTCTCTGGTCTTTAAGCTGGATATATGCGTGTGTGTGTGGGGGTGGGGGGGGGGGGTGGGGGGTGAACTGGTATAGCTGTCTGATTGCTGGTTACAGAGAATAGCCACCCCCCATGGGCTCAGGTCTGGGAGGAGAGAGCAAAGTGCTCATGGATTCATGAATGACAGACTGAGCAGAGGAATGACTCTTCTGACCCATAAGTGGTGACTATAATGGGTTTTTTTTTCTTGTAAACTGAAAGCATGAATTGGTTTTTACAGATATGTTTTTGAGTTTTTATGTATTTTACACACACACATTTGTCTTTGTTGGAACCTTTCATCACTCTTGGCAGTTTGTTCATACAACTGCAGTAGGTTTAAGCTGTTAACCAGGTTGACCAGTCAAAATGTATGTCATATGCCCTAAATACATATGAACATACCTACAAAACTGATACATTAAAAATGACAGATTTGACCTTTAAAGACAGGTCGCTGGATTCCAACATTTCTCAGAACTCAGAGCTGAATTGTGAATTGTAAGAAGTTAGCATTTCACCCTCTGCTGGTTGTGCACATAGTCTCAGAATCTCACTGAGCTCTGTCTTACTCAGCACAGCACTTATTCACTCAGTACAATGAATGAAACATGGCGGCAGTTTGAGCTTTTGATGCTGAGAATTACATATTTAATAATTTGAACTACAGTGTTGTGGATTGTGTCTGATAAAGTCTTCTGTTTAAAACTAGAAGTTTTGACCTCGTAACTAATGATAAACAATGTGTGTTATAGGTAAAGTATATTCTGAATTTCTCAGGAATGAGCCCAGCCAGAAGAACATGCTGACAGTTATTTTTCCCCTCGTGTAGTTAGAAATATGACACATGTCAGACACATATTGTCTGTGGACACAATCATTTGTAATGTTGTTCAGTATCTCACATGGTACCTCATTTTAGAATCAAACTACTATATATGCACACGTGTCCCTTCCATATGGCCGCAGAGCAGAGATGTGGTAGAATGATTTGGCCTCCACCAAAATCCTGTCCTTCAAATTTATGGAGACCAAGAACTTTTTGCCATGTACTAACCTGCGTACTTGTCACTACCACTGATGGAATAAGCTAAGTGTGTTTTGTATTTTGTGAATGCCCAATGTGCTTGCTGGTCTTCAAGGACTTGGGACCTTGTCTTCTTTGATAATAAAATAAAGGTTTTTCTTTGTGGTCATTGAGTTCCCTCTCTGGTGTCTACACAGTCAGAAAGGATAAAGCAGAAAGTCTGGCTATCAGACATAACTATTTACTGTTGTTCGCTTTGATTCTTTTATTAGTAGTAACAGTCCTTTACATAAAAATGAAGACATAAGCTGCGTCCCAGCTGCTGTGGCCATGGTTTTGTCAGCTCGTGCTCACTACAGGCGCAAACATGTTAACACATGAAATGGACCGATGACAATTTTCTTAAGTGTGGAGTACTGTTTAGGATGTAGCAAAAAACATTACAATATCACTTTTATTTTATTTTATTTTTTTACAAGCATTCTGTGCATCTCAGGGGTGTAACAGCACCCATAGTGGGTGGCTTTTTGGTCACAGTCTAATGTTAGCTGTAATAAGGAATGAGGATGAAATGCTTTAAGGCAATCCTGGGTGGTTTTTGTTTCTATACATTTAGGTTACATCAAAAAATGACAACAAAGGAAAAAAACACCAAAAACCTTTAAATAATGAAAGAGAGAAAGGGGGTTCCTTAAATGTGCAATGACAGTTGACCAAAATGCAACTTAGGGAAAAATACTGGCAAACTCAATTTACTGTTGAATGTACGGCTTTATGGCTGGATCAATTATAAATCAACAATCCACAAGAATTCAGAACAAAAAAAGAGGTAGTGCTTCGAAAATGAGAGAGATCGCAGATTTATTTTCAGGAAACCATATTCCACGGGTTTACATGACGATGCCTTTTGGAAATTACATTTGTGCTACAAAACGTGAGCGGGAGATGCTTCTAAAAATACCAGACTATAACCCAAATACATTTCTGAATCACAATACATCTGGAATAGAAGCTTTAAAAATCTACACATATTTTAGAGGTCCTCTGTAATCTTTTCAAGATGTTTCAAATATGGTCTAATGCCATCATTATGGTACAAGCCTTTTAATAAACCTATTCCAAAAATCAGCGAATGACCCCTATAATAGGCCTTATATACATATAGGAGCTACACATCATTTTCTGAGGATCAGTACAATGAAATGTGAATTGATCCAATTGTGGAAAAATATTTTCAAAATGGCACATAGTTGTGGGTTAAAGAGCTTTAATCAGTGTTTGAGGTGACGGATATGCTGAATTTCTAAAGTAATAATTTCTGTTATGTTAACTTCATTAGAAAATATAGCTTTGAGTTTGAAGTTCTCATCCATGCAGAAACCAAAGATTTTAGTATCACGGCTTAGGACTGTTGTTCTTCCTCTGGTCATTGAGGTCGTCGATTCAAAAATATTGGGGAAGGAAACGGATTGTGTGAACTTGGTGATGTGGGTGATGAGGTCAAGGTCTAAGGTCACTCCCATTTTAGTTTACTATACAAATTATAATCAAAACAGTCAGTATTCAAAGAATAACTTGACAAAACCCGTAAATATTCAGGTGTACAAATGAACAAGTGGCTGTTTAATTTCAATTGTGTTAAAAGTTTGCCAACTTTGTGTCAAAGTGCTGAAAAGAAGGCATTAGAGATTAGGTTTTTATTTGCCCCAGTACTACATATTAATTACCTCCGGCAAGGAGGTTCTGTTTTTGCCGGCGTTGGTTTGATTGATTGTTTGTTTGCAACTCAAAAAGTTATGGACAGATTTTGATGAAATTTTCAGGAAATGTCCTTTCTGGGACAAGGAACAAATGATTAAATTTTAGAGGTGATCCAGAAAACTGCCATTACGGAAATGTTGATTTTCAGGTATAACTATTAAAGTAAAAATGATATCAATGTGATTCCAATTGCTAAGGGTCTGTTTTTATGGTCCAGGATCCATTGAAATAGATAAGTCAAAGGTAGGACTAATATTCTGGGGTGTAGGTCACAATAAGCTGGGGGAACTGTGCTGCTTGGCGGAGGTCTGCGCTCTCCAAGTGATTTTCTAGTTAACACCAGTGATTAATTTTGTTGTCCTCAATGGCATGAAGATTTTCATGTAAAAATGCATTTTGGTTGGTTTGTATTAACTGGGAAGGACCCACTGGCAGCATAAAAGAGGCCAACACTGGCTTTAGTCACACACCTTTCCTAATGTTTACACACTGATGTGGTTATACATTTGTCATTGTGTGGCGCTAAACTTAAAAAGGACGAACTGAGATACCAAAGTACAAATAGTTACGAAAACAAAAAAACTTTATTGTCCAAAACAGACGGTTAAAAATAGATCAGCCATGACAGGAAACCAATAAACATGCAACAGGACAACACAAGCTAATCTACTAAATACAGAGAAATGTTTCAAAGACAAGATAGAAAAGTTAACAAGCAGACCCAGGTGCAGCCAGTTCAACCTCTTCCTGTCAATGCTGAGGTATAACAGAAATCAGGACATTTAATGCATAATACTGATAACAAGGTGAAAGAGATGAGAAAGGATTACTTAGACACTGCTTACAGATACTAACATACAGTAATAACAGCATTAGCACAGCTATATAGAGTCGAAGAAGTCTGACTTCAAAAGCTAGAAACTATCAACAGCTGTACAAGCTAACTTTGAGAAATGCATCTTTCCCTTTAATCGTCTGACCTTTTCTATTCTGAACGACTTGGTAGAGACTTTGATATGCTTATACAATCTGTGGTCACCTGTTTCAAGAATCATGTAGCTTGCTCCTGTGGGTTCATACAGGTCTTCCTTAACATGTTACACAGGGTTAGGGCTCATAAAAATGTTCATTCTGTCAGAAAACGTAAAAACAGCTACTGATTCATGCAGCGTGAAATGAGGCAGTGAGAGGTGAAGCACAGCGCACAATAAAGAAAATATTCAGCTTTCAATTATCTCTTCAAGGTTAGCTCTCCAACAAATCTCTAGCAACAAAAGGCAAGCCAACGCTAACAGTTCAGACAAAGGGGATTTGAACTAACTAACCTGGGTCTGCTAACAGAGGAAGCTACTATGCTAGCTGTAATACAGTATAGAGAGAAATACGCACAGCCGGGCTACATTCAACACAGGCCACACAGGGAAAACAATAAGACACCTCACACATGAAGCCGCCATCACGCTGAAATCCAAAGATCTATCCCATTTTATTTATGCAAATATCAAAACATGATAAACACAGGACAGTGTGCAAGTCTTGAGTGTGGCCCGGCCGGTGCGACCTAAAATAATAGAATCTAGAAAACACAGGTGGCTGAGTGTGTGTCTGTGAAGGTACTGAAGACGATTTTAAACACACTTTCAATCATCAGCTTCATTAGCAGTAAAACCCAGTTGAGTTGGTTTAATGTAGCACTGAGTAACGGAGCCACAGTCTCATGAGGAAACCGTCACCTAGCAGCTGCTGTGACACTTTCACCGTGAGCCAGACCAGTGTGTTGGCTGGTCTCGTGCCACCACAGCTGGCAGAGAATATGAATGTACAAACTACAGCCAGCAATCCACTGACATACAGCTGGTCAGCTTCCACACCGACAGGCCTCTGGTTCAACATCTGTTCATTCACTCGGACTGGTTTTTGTTGGTGTTTTCACACTGGGGGCACCCCCCCACTGAGGGCAGTGAGTTAGAGGGAGCCACATGTGTGATGATCAGAAGAGCTCGGTGCAGCTCCTCTCTGAAGCATGCTCATTGACCTACTCTGGCAATCTGATGCAATAAACAACAACAAACGAGGAGACATTCACTCCAGACTGCTGTTATAGAACCCTGGATCAGATTTCCAGAAACATTACAAAAATAGAGTTTAGCTGGACAGCAGTGCTCTGGTGGGCTAACATCCCACAGCTGAGCTCAGTGCTGAACACATCCTCATCCTGTGATTGGCTGAAGTGAAACTGTGCAGAGTCTTAGCCCAGCAGTGTTCATTGTAGTTGTTTGATGTGCGTCTGACCGAATGATCAACAGGTTCCCGACACTTTGCCCCTCTAGTCTACAGGTTAAAGGCCATCTCCACCTTCTCATGCAGGTACAACACTACACCTGAAGTCATCCAGTGAGCTGGTCACTCCAGCAGTGTGGAAATGCAGAACCTGCCTAGATGCCAGTTTCTGCTGCTGTGTCTACCAGCCACTTTGGCAGGTAACCAACCAGACTCAGTCTCATTCAATAAAATGGCTCCACTGGCATGAGAACGTTGGGGACTGAACCAGCCACAGCTGCCAGTGAATGAACTGAAGTAAGGACTTGAACTAAGGCTTAACCTCGCCTGCTGTCTGTCCACACTTCTGTAAGGTGTCTGTTTCCTCCAGCCTTACTAGCAGACGACTATTTGGCTTTCCACCAAACAAATACTGTGTCCAAAAGAAGCAGTGAAAATAGTTGGTAAATTTAGTTTGTTACATGTGCATGTGTTCTAGAAACCACTAAAACTAACTCAAAATCATTAGGAGACATCCTAACATACACCTTAGGTTTTACATTATCAGAAAAGCTCCAGGTTTGCCTCTGACTCGTTGATTAGTTTTTTAAAAACAGAAAGAGAAGAAGAAGCTGTGGCCAGCTTCATCAGCCATGGCTGGAATGACTGAAGATTTGTTGTTTGTTTGATTTGATGTTTTTTGAAAAAGTGTTTCAGCAGACAACTGCAGAACATTTGAGCACTTGCTGGTTAGCTGCCACATTGACTGGTAGGACATGTAAGGCCAGAGCCAACACGCGCTGGTCTTTCATGGAGACTGTAAGCCCTCTTTATCAACCTGTCCATGTCAGAGTGAAATGTACAGCTGTCATTTGGCATTTGAGATTCAACTGAGGAACAATGTTATGTCAGCAATAATGAGAACCCAGGTGGCACAAAGAGAAAAGATACTGAAAGAGATGAATGTTTTTTGTCCATTCTTTCACTGCTCCATCACAGCCAGCCTCACTTCATTCCCTTCCAAAAGAAGTTCCCTCCAATGTATCCTGACAAAACAAAAAGGAAAGTTTGTGCTCTCTGCATTGCCACAATTCACCAACCACATTCACCTTCTTATCAGCGGAAACTTTTTTTTAACAGAACTTCTAAATGCGGACCAGTGATTGGGAGCAGAGACAAACTTGCCAGTCACAGCAAAACATTCAGTTTGCTTCTTCCATGAATGCACGTTTAAGAGGTAGCTTGACATCTTGTGGTATATTCCTGTGTTTCCAACACCAGGCACCTGTCAGCAAACTTCATAGTCATTTCACTGTACTTAGATCAATATTCGGCTTGTGACGCCAAGGAGGAATATTAGCAGAACAAAGGCACCGATTCCCATCAAGTGACATGTTCTTGGTGACGGAAAAACATTACAATAAGGTGACTAAGTGTCAACGTACCTCTTTTTTAAAAAAAATGACATTTTCAGTCAAGATACAGGTGGGAGCATCTTTTGAAGAAAGGATGTCCGTCTCCTTTCAGGGCAGGAAAACAAACTTCTTCTTTCCTCCGTCAGCTACAGTGGCAGTTCAACAGTCAATCTTTTATCATTTTATCAAGTGTCTATTTCTAAATGGCAATTTTTGATGTTTTCAGATTTTGAAACTTCAATGGTAAACTCTGCAGATGTCTGTACCCAGACATATGGTGTTCAAATGTGGTTGATCTGTCCATAATGCCATTTGTAGATTTCCCAGAAGTTTTGTTAACTGTGATACTGTAATGCACCTGATTTGGTAAAACATCACAATTACTGAACCTGGTGTGTTGATGGACGCACCTAATTCGTTGTTTTTTTGTTTTGTTTTAAATCACAAAAGTATGGCAATATGACTCTTGACTCGACTTCAAAATGTGGAATCTCCTCTTTTGCTGCCAAAGCGGTTGCTAGAATCAGTTACCTGGACAACAGTTCACCAGCATATTGTTGATTTCCTGCCCTGTACTTCCACACGTCTTTTTTCCTCTTTGCACCTCTGCCACCTCCTCAACTCATCTAGTCTTTTTTCTCCTCCTCTTTCTTCTCCTCCTCCTCTGTGGGGTACGAGTGCCAGGTGAGTCGCTCCTCATAGAAAGAGATGACCACCTGGGGACATTTGACGTTGGCCTCCTTGGCTGGGACAAGGTCTGCCTCATCTGAGTTCTTCCTGTTAATTTTAATTTAAGAGAAAAGGTATAAAGGGAGAAAAAAAAGAGAGACGACGTGACAGAGAGAAAGCAAAACAAAAAGACAATAGGGGAAACAAGGTAGGTAGAAGAGAGAGGAAGGAAAAGAGAGACATGTTAGACAATTAGGTCTCAGTTTAATTCCTCCAACAATAAACACAACTGAAGGCTTTAGCTAAGCAATTAACAAGGACAAACACAAAAAACCTGTTCTCTGGACACAACATTGAACTTTTGGTTCAATTCTGAGCGGATCCCGAGCATGTGGTACAATTCCATTAAAACTTTACTTTGAAATGTAGTGAATTTCCAGAAGAGCGCTATTATTTTGAAATATTCTTTCAGGACTTTACATATCGTCAGACTGTAGGGTAAAAACAGGCTGAGGCCAACTTTGCGAATACATTCAGTGGCCACATATCTAATGCTACTTTTATGATGCCACTAAAGTCAAACATTTTTTACACTGTAACAGAGGTGTTAATTCAAATGTTTTAGCATTAAGGTCATGGTTTGTGGTGGTGATGTACTGCACTGCATTATATTGTATAAACGTTTCTAATATTCTGGCCCTCTTATTTATGTAAATAAGGTACAAAAAATTGGAAATACTTCTCAATACAATGTAAAAAAGTTAAACACTATCTTTATCTATGACGTCAGTAATAAACAATTTCTGACTGTCAGCCAAAACTGTACATTATAGACTTTAAGATGCATTGTTTGGCAGCATTATCATATTAAATTGCAATAGACTGTACTGGTGTACCTATTAAAAGTCCACTGAGTGCATATTCAGCTGCTCACTGGTTTGAAACCTAGCTTGAAAACAACTTTCCCTCTCTATCATTCTCAACACAACAACTGATTTATTACTCTGTTCTTTTTATCAGGCAACTTTACATATGCGGTAAAAACAATACTAGAAGCTTTAATAAGCCTGAGTTAGTTGTAACAGCTACTGTAGTATTTTAAACGCTGTTTTAATGCGCTAATGGCACATTTTTGCTGAAATGCTTCTTTTTTCACTGACTTGAAAGCCCCATTTGTAATTTTATGATTGTAGTTTTGATTATGTGAAATAAAACTGAAGGCAAGCTCAGTGTTCAGGACAATCACTCCACAGCAAGAAGGTCCTGGGTTCCAATCCACTAACAACGGATGGCAATAACAGGCCTGCAAACTGCAGGGGGATGACAGTATTGAGAATAGGGCTGAACTCTAACACTTTCAGTGTGTTGCCGCTGCAGCTGGGCCAAACAATGCTAAAGTAGTTAAGCTTACTGTGGACAAGGTGACTGAGACACAGGGAAACAGCAGGGCCAAACTGGGATAATAATAATTAAGGCCGGAAACTGAAGCAAGTATTTTTTTCTGTTTACTGTTTGTCAGTAACATACAATTTAATTTTATTACTAAACACAAAACAGTTCAAAACAGCTAATTTTCTTCAGTTACAAAAGCTAGTCAATGTCAATTTCAAGGCTGCAGGAGTAATCATTTACAAATACAATTTATGTGTAATTTTGTTATGTGTTTGTTTTGCACCTCATTTCTTCAGACCTCTGACTGGACTTGATCATCATGCAGCTCTTGTAGGTCTGAGTAACTGGATTCTACCTGACAGAAAAGAATATATAGCTCTTTATTTACTGTATTGTTTCATGCGTATCTCTTAATTTTTTTTATATGATCATGCATTGAAATTTACAATCACTTGGGAATGGTAGTTGCGATACTATGAAATGCTGTGCTAGCATGTATAAACTTTTTTTCAACCATGACCCTTGCTCCTGAACATATCTATAATTTGGTAGCATTTAGATGTATTTTCCTCCAGGGTGTATCTCCTTTTAGTGCTCTCTGTTTCACCAGCATCTTTTAAGCAGAAAAAAAAGCAGGATCAGATCTAAACTAACCATTTCTTTCATCAAGAACAAACTGCATTTGGTATTAAGTTGGTGCATGTATGGAAAACTAAGTTGTAAGTCTGCAGCACTGATGAACTTGCGGTACATCAGTCATTTGTCGGAGCTCTGCTTCACTGGACTGACATGTGTATGTTAGTCTGTCCATCGTGCTGCTGTGTATGAACGAACAGGAATTCAGTTCAGAAACTATCAACAGGTCTGAATCTTACGATGGAGCATTACTGGCATTTGTCTGACATTCTTTTCTTATTGACAATATAATATCTGAGTGCCTTAGCGGTTTCAGCATAAATGGACAACAGGCCATTGTTGAATGTTCTTTTTTTTTTCAAGACAAATGACACAAATGTTATTTTCTACTTTTGTTTACTCTGCTGTACCAGGAGTGTTCTGTACCATGAGCACAAAACCAAGGTACATCTCGAACCGTGAATTTTGTGTACTCTTAACATCCCTAAAAGTGAAGAATGATTCATCTGACCACATCACTCCTTTCCACATCTCTGTAGACCAATGCCTATGGATTTTGCACACACTGAACTCTCAAATGTGCATTCAGTCTTCAGAATGAGGGGTTTATGCACCACACTCTGACCACATCCTGCACTGAGAGACACCTGGGGCTGAACTGCTCCTTACATAATGCACCAGTGCAAGAGCATCATGGTCACCTAATGTGTGCCATCCAACCCTATTTACTGATGTGTTTCCCACAGATCTAAATGCAGATGTCACTTTAGTGAGTGATCCTACACTAGCAGCCTTTGTGGCTGAAGCTCCTGTCACCCATGCCCCAACAATGAAACTTCTTTCAAAGTCACTTAAATCTTTTCATCTTGATACAAAATCAGAATCTCCAATGTGCCTGCTCAACATTTTTATACATGCCACAGAGCATGACTGGATGTTAACTGGTTTACTGTACCTGTGTGGGAGCATCTGTAGTCATAGGATTCTCCACATTATTCAGATTTTTAGTTTAATTTGTCATGTTGTCAATTTGTATGCAAAAAACACACACATGAACATTAAGGAAACATTGCATTCCATTGTCAGAAAACAAGAGCTTGAACAGATTATGCACTGTTTAAAAGCGTTTGGAAGACCTTTCACCTGCGTTTGATTTGTTCTGTTCTCATAACAACTTGATTAGCTTCAGTATTTCCTGGGCACGGTTGTGGTGAGGCCATACCTAAACCAACTGTGAGCACTGTGTGGATGGGGGTGTCCCGTACACACAACTTCGCAACTTCGTACTCAAACTTATCTCGAATACAAAATTGCTTAAAAAAAAAAAAAAAAAGGCTCTGGGCGGGAGATGTTCACTGGTCTTCTCATTTCCCAACCAGGCTCCAAAGTATATTCCAGTAGAATATGTCTATTTTGTTATGTTGTTTGTGAAATGTACTGTTGAATTACCCAAAAGAGTAATTCTAACTCAAAGCCATCTCAGTGGACCTTCATAAAATGATAGCAAAGACCCACCACTTCATGAGGAACATCAGCTCTCCACTGGAGTCTGTTGCTCCAATAATCCTCTCTGGCTGCAGACCTCTGCCAAAACCTCTGGCCTTTTCACCCTGGACATAAGAAGAAAACAGGAAAGGAGACAGCGCTGCAATGAACATTAAAGCGCCTGTGTGTAGACATTATATATGATTAAAAAAAGTTAATTCTTTTGTGGTCAGGCTGACTGCTGGAATTCTGCAGCAGTCTCTCTCCTTGCTCACCTCCTCCTTCTTCCTCTTGCTCCCTCGTTCCTCTGAGTCTCCCGAGACCTCACTGGTGACTTTCCTCTTGCCCTCCTTCTTTTTCTCCTCCTTTTCTTTGTGTTTCTGCATGTACTCAGCGATAAGGTCTGGGCAGTCTAGATTCTCTTCTGGCTCCCATGTGTTATCCTCCCTAGAAAGGTGGGTGCAGACAACACATGTGAATGTAAGATGTTTTTTTTTTTTTTTTTTAAATGTCATTTTGTAGGGTTACGTGCAGGGCTGTAAATCAATGTAAAATTCTAAAATATAAATTGTTAGGGCAGCTATAATACTGAGTCGAAGTTTGCCATTTTTGACTAAAAACTCCCCAAATGGGCAAGAGAAAAATATGCCTCAGGACAAGGAACGCACTTGAGTAAACAGATTCATACTCACTCTGAGAACCCCTTCCATTTCAGCAGAAACTCCACCTTTCCCTTCACTACTCGGCGGTCCAAAACTTTCTCCACCACATACTCCTCCTCCTCTTCCTCCTCCTCTGCTGCTGCTACCGGTGCTGCTGTTGTTGTTGCAGCTGGTGCTGGTGCTGGTCCTGCAGGCTGCTCCTCCTCCTCAGCCTTCTTGCCCTTTTTTCCTGCTACAGTCGCCAGCTTGACGTCTGCTGAGGGCACCTCTAGTGGACCAAAGAGGAAACAAGCAGAGATAATGATAAAAGGGTTAGAACAACTGATAGCACGTTTTTTAATACTCAAATATTCTGTTGAAATGGAGAAAACTGGTGAGGTGGCCTTTAGAGTCTGAAGCACCTCCTGCATTAAAACTGAAAAGACAATGGCAAAATGTAAAAGTCATTAACTGGTGATTTAACTAGCAGCCAGCAGCTCCAGAGATACAAGCTACTTGTACAGCAACATGTAGTTGCCTTGTCTTTTACTATAGTGATATGGCTGTTATCACAAAAAGATTAACAGACAACAAGGAAACCACAAAAACATGTCTCAAATGCCTGATTAAAATTCCCCCAAACACTGCGAAACAGGTTAAGTACAACAATTAGGAGGCAACCACCAAAAAAATTTAAGGGCAAAAAAACACAATGCCCACACACAGACTACCAGGGAATTAAAGAGCAAGTAAGAGCTGAATGATCGTAACAAACCACTGATTGTCCAAAAGCAGGGCTGCAAGATATATAGTAGAACTTGCTTAATGCTACAAAGGAACACATTACAAGGTATTCTGCCTGATATGAACTGTGCAGCAGCAAATACTGTAAATGTTTCAAACAAGCAGTGAAAGTTGCAGTGAAAAGATAGACAAGGCAGAACATGTGCTGTGCTTTACTCCAAAGCACAATGATAGGGTTAGAGAAGAGTGACTGATTCAAGCACTGTTGCTTCTGCCTCCCTTAAGCGAAATCCTGTAGGCTATGATTTTTGGTATTTTCAACAGGTTAACTAGGAAACTGGGAATGCTTGTCATCACAGAAACAGATCATAAGGTTGTGATGTCTATTGCAATTTCAGCAATATCTGCAGCCTTTAATCTGACACAACTCTGCTTGCTCACCAGCACAGTCAGAGGCACAGGGGCTTTGGAGTTTATAGGCAATTACTTGTGAGGTGTCAACAATCACAGAGAGCTGTGGGTTGGCCATTGCGCAAGATTACAGGTTGTGATGGCAGACAAAGAGAGGGAATATCCAGGCAAATATTTGGCATGTGGTGTGTGTATGAGATAATCCAAAATAACTAATAGTTTCTGCCTTACTTAGAAACCATGAAGTCCAAAAACATGTAGTAACCAGTTACAATGAAGTTTGCTAAAAAGGTGTGACACAGATTTAGGTGATAATTCATATTTTATGCTTTATAAACAGTCAAACCATGCCTGGTCAAATTTGACCCGGGATGATAAAACAGGAAGACAACAGGAGAGTTCATAATGTCAGTATCTGTGCCGACACCATGTAAATACTAAACAACTAAACTTCAATCTACATCTGTGATTAGACAGGACACATTGACATTAAGCAGACAACAGAGCTGCAGGCAACTGGTATTAGTACTTGGCTGCCATCTAGTTGTGAATTTGTTTAGGATGATTCTTGGATTAATATCAAGAGACTCCAAAGTGCAAAACATCCCTGTCTTCAAAACTATCCTGAGTTCTTCAATTTATAAACTGAGAAAACTTTACACTCCTCCTTGATTTGCAGAAACCCTGTCCAACCCAGATTAAAAGCCAAAGGGAAGCCGTGTTAGGCCTGGCAAGAGAGAAAAGCTGAAACCTGAGTATACTGGGAAAGAAAGGAGGAGGGGTCACCAGATAAAGAGCTGCACTGCTCAAAGGCCTCTCTCTGACAAGCATTGTGAGGGCCTTTACTAATACATCTGCAGTGTGTCTCCTGAGTTGTTAGAATCCAGCAGCCATTTTGGCAGGTAAGTCAACTACAGAGGCCCGAAATCATGACATTATGTCCAGGCTAGCCACTGTCCCACTAGCTTCTGTTACTCAGTGCAGTCTCTCATTCAATATTTCTTTCATACAAAATAGTATCCACTACAGTAATAGCTATTTGATATCGAAACCTTTATGAAGTTAAACGATCAGCCCATAAGAATAGAAAAAACTACAAGTGTCTCAGAGCAGGCACTTACATTACCATGACAATATCTGTAAAACTCACCAAGCATCATGGTTTAAATAACTTCAACTTCATTGTTGCAAACTCTGCCTAAAACTTTACAGAATCCAGTTTCTCTGTCCTGCTGTAAGTTCCTCTCTCTCTCTCTCTCACACACACACACACACACACACACACACACACACACACACACACACACACACACATTGTCTTACTGGCCCCAAATCTCTCCAAAGCATCAAATGTCGATTAATCCACAGCTGAAAAGAGTTACCAACAAACGCATCATTTCCCCCTTTTTGAGAATTTTTTCATTAAAAAAATGTTAGTCTGTTTTTTTATTTGTTGAAACTTTTAATGCAGTTTTATACAGTATACAGTACATCTGTGGCCCATTTTGAAAGATTCATGTCTTCATTAGGAACCAGTGGGC
The DNA here is from genome assembly GCA_037975185.1 of Centropyge bicolor. Lineage (NCBI taxonomy): Eukaryota > Metazoa > Chordata > Actinopteri > Pomacanthidae > Centropyge > Centropyge bicolor. The sequence continues at coordinate 7,097,686 of JBBMOC010000022.1, read as the reverse complement.
TCGGAGCTCAGAGGCATACACACAATAATAGAAGTCAAAGTACTGAAGCAATAGACTAATTGACACACATTGCTGAATTTCAAGATATTTAAGGTTTTCTGACACAGAATTTTATGAAATAATATAGAATATCACCATCCTTGAAACCAACAATTTCAATGCTGTGATCAAATATACACAATGTTGAGATAATGGGGTAAACCCTACCCTCAAAACCATTGCTGTGGTGATTTAAAATCACACTTTTAAGGCAACTGCAGTGACAGGAGCTGACTTAGAAAGCCAAATTATCCAAATTCCACAGGCAGAGAGAAGAAAAAGAAAACAGCACACCTAGAAGTCAAAATGAAATCCCTGGAAACACTCCACCTCTGGTAGATTTGACAAAACTTAATACGGGGTGACTTTTACTAAATAAGTACATATTACCAAATAAAATGGAAAACAAGGTAGCAAGCTAAGCATTTAATTTTCATTGTCACTGGAATGCCGGCATTTGGCTTACTTTCAAACCATGCAAACACCTTAATTAAACCGTTATCTAAATCTTGGTATTTAGAGTAATCCAGTTATGTGTGCACATGCATGAGGCGACTGTTAACTGCTATAACCACCACTGAAATGCTTCACAGTAATAGGACCCACATCATCTACAGCAGGGGGCTGTGGATGCCACTGGGCACCTGCCACATGTGTTTGTATGCGGATGTTGAGTCAAATATTCACGTAATCAATGACGGAAATGACATGCTCCACATGGTGGATCTGTAACAAGTAGAGCCCAGTGGACACTAAAGTTATTCTTTCAACCACAAGCATACCCTGTAAACAGGACAGTCTGATATGTGCTGTGTGCCGTCTAATTAACTACTGTTTGATAAGATAAGCCTTTATTCGTCCCACAGTGGGGAAACACTCAAGTACGGGAGTATGACGCCCTCCTCCATGCCTGCATCCACAGGAAAACACAATGCAGCATCCACAACTTTAGTGACATTTGGGCTAATGAAATGCCCATTCAGTAAATAAAGGGCTGTTCGGTATGTCTATACGGTAACAGCACACAGCTGTCCTGCCCACTCTTTCATGAGAAGCATGGAAGCCAGCGCGCAGCAGATTTCACATCATGCATGCACAAGTTGCGGCGGGGAGGCATTAAATACTCAAAGAATGACAAAATAAGTTCGGACAATGTCGTTTAACTTGATTTGGCCACATCGTACTTTAATCCATCAATACCTGAGCGAGGAGACGAGCCAGGCGGCCAACATGGCTGGCGTGTTTTCCCTCAAACAGCTAAGTTAGCTCGCTAATATGAACCTCACCTTCACAAAAAATGCGTCGGGGTGGCCCGAGAGAAAAACTGTGGTTTGACCGTCTGCTGGAGACGAGGAACAAGCCGAAGACACAACAGCTATATCACTTCGGATGGACTTTACCTCAATGTGCTTTGCAGCTGAATAACACAATAGCATCAGCGTGGCTAACAACCAGTATCGATCCCGTTCTGCCCGCCAACAACACCACCGGACGTTACGTCAGTGCATAAGCGAGGCTCTCTGGGAGGTGAAGTCTTTGCCGTGGCAAGAGCAACTACTGCTACTAGAGGATAGCACATTGAGTCATATTTTGATTTACTGTTTACAACCTTATTCAGCTAACTACCCGATATCTGCAGCTGCAAAATAAACATAGTGCAGTACGAACATTTCCTCTTGAAATGTAATGAAGTAAAAGTGTAAAATCACACAAAATTGCACCGTTACTTTAAGACCATGTAAGACTGTAAATGTGATCAATTCAGTCATCTTGCATGCTTGGTTCTCCTACAACCGCTGCTGTTGCTACTGTCTCATTTTTTAATAGTAAAAATCGAAACATTTTTGCATCTATGTATATAATAACTTTGTTTAACTGGACCAAATGGCCACAACAACCAAAGTTTACTACGTACATCCCTGTAAATATGAATTCAGTCAGTTTCTCCAGTGAAGCATCAAGTAGAGAGATGTCAAAAGCATGAATGAAATTTAGTCACTGGTTCAAACTGAATCATTTGTGGTCAATCAAAGTCACACTTTTCCAAATGCCAAGTGCTTTAGTACAACTACAATGACAGGAACTGACCTTGAAAGCCAAAATATCCAAATACCGCAGGCAGAAAGAAGAAAAACCAGCATACCTAAAAGTCCAAATTAAATATTTTTTAACACCCAATCTCTTGCAGATTTGAAATAATCGGATGTTGGGAGACTTTTGCTAGATATGGACATATCATGACATACAACATGGAAAACAAGGTAGCAAGCTAAGCATTTAATTTTCCATCTCACTGTGCAATAGACGCTCAGGTTACCTGCAGACCTTACAGCTTACTCAACCCATTATCTTAAGATTAGATATACCTTTATTCGTCCCACAGGGGGGAATATTTACATTGCACAGAGGCAAGGGGATAGTTAGTAGTTAAATAGGAATAAACGATATAAAAAGGTTTAAAAAAGTTTTTTTATTTTTTTTTTACAATAAGCAACCACATACTAAGTAAAAGTATTTTCAAAATTACAATTTACAATTTTATACTGGGTTTACTTACAGATGTGAATGAGAATAAGAAATATGTGATCAGTATATACAATATGAGACCGGACAGAATTGAATAGGAATTTAAATATGAAGTATTCAATATTAAACATGAAATAATGCACACTGAGTTAATGAAATATTGTGAAAAGTATTGCATAGTGAATGGAGTATAGAATAAAGAATAAATAATAGATACACTGAACACACGATACATCTTGATATTTATAGTAATCCAGATATGTGTGCACATGAATAAGGAGACTGTAAACTACTACAACATCTACTACATAAGGGCTTCACAGCAATGGGACCCACAGCACCCGCAGGAGGGGGGCTGTGGATGCCACTGGGCACCTGCCACATGTGGGAAGCTAGCAACCTTTGTACATACATATTGAGATAGCTATTCCCATCACGGAAATGACACATGGTGAAGTTACACCTGTAGAGCCCAGTGGGGTCTAATGTTTTTCTTTTCTGGCTAACTTACATCAACGTGCATACTGTGATAAACAGAGTACGACTGAAAATCCCAAACCTGGCGGCTAACATGAACTCAGCTGATATGTGCTGTGTGCAGTCTACTATACTACTGTCTGGTGGTTTGGTAACCGGGAGAAAAACGCCCTCCTCCTTGCCTGTCAGGTGACAGCGGTGGTTTGTAGACTGCGTCCAAAAGAAAACACACTGTGTAGCAATCCACAACTTTAGTGACATTTGGGCTAATGAAATGTCCATTCAGTAAATAAAGGGCTGTTCGGTATGTCTATACGGTAACAGCACACAGCTGCCCTGCCCACTCTTTCATGAGAAGCATGGAAGCCAGCGTGCAGCAGATTTCACATCATGCATGCACAAGTTGCGGCGGCGAGGCATTAAACACTCAAAGAATGACAAAATAAGTTCTGACAATGTCGTTTAACTTGGCCACAGTGAAGTGTATTTCACCACAACCTGTCAAGACGAGAGGAGCCAGGTGTCTTGCCCCCTACAACCAGAGGGCAACATGGCTGGCGTGTTTTCCCTCAGCAGCTAACATTAGCTCAAATCAGCCTTACCTTTACAGAGTATGCTTCGGGGTGCTTCAGTGGGCTGACGGTAGACCCGAGAGAAAAACTGTGGTTTGACCGTCTGCTGGGGACGAGGAACAAGCCGAAGACACAACAGCTATATCGCTTCGGATGAACTTTACCTCAATGTGCTTTGCAGCGGAATAACACAATAGCATCAGCGTCGCTAACAACCAGCATCGATCCCGTTCTGCCCGCCAACAGCGCCACCGGACGTTACGTCAGTGCATAAGCGAGGCTCTCTGGGAGGTGAAGTCAAGAGCCATACTCTGCCTCTGATTTTCTTACCTTGATAACCCTAAGCAATCAACATTACTTATGCTTAAACCTAAACTAACACAACGAAGGCAACAAGTACTAGCCAGTCAGAAGCAGAGTCTGCATTTCGTGCCAAGAAAAGCAGTGAGATTAATAATAAGGACATGGTCACACACGTGCGAAAAGAGGCCATTGCCAGCAGAGGAGAAATTCATATCAAGTTCACCAAAGTAGAACTGAACTGAAGATGAGAATTTGCTGATGTGCTTCTCAAATTTCTAATTTCATGTGTGACCATACCATAGATACTCTATAGCTGCCAAATCCATACTGGGAGCATCATTTTTTTCACAGAATGGCAAAGGCATGGCCCACCCTTCTCTGCCCTGCTACTCCTACTCTAGCCCTAACTGATCTCACTCCTCTTGCCAAAAGCTCACCAACAAAACCCAAGCAAGGAACGAATACTGGCCAATCAGAGGCAGTGTATTAGGTCGGAGGGGCGCATGACTTTGTCCTGCTATCTCAGTGACATGATGCAATCCAATGTCAAATGGTGTGACCTGTATTCTTTTTTTCATCAAATCTATCGGTCTACAGAATAATAAATTTGGAGTATAATGTGGAATTAATGTAATTCACTTTTGCAATGCAACAACAATGCAAAACCATCACCACACAGAACAAAGTTGCTGTTTGTTTTTTTTCCTTCGAGAGTTTACTGATTGCTCCTTGTCTTCTCCATCTGAGTGGTCTGACTCGAGTTTCAGTTCAAGAGCAAGTGCACTACTCAAATATACTTCTAGATGAGGTCCCTAGGAAGAAATCAAGAGTTAATGCAGTATCTGCTAAAAATGTTGTATCCCAGTTCTCACAGATTTCTTTAAATGTCAACATTTGTTATTCTGCTGTTTATCACAATTTTTGGCTTCTTTCTTTTTTTCCCTAAGTTGATCAAAGCTGTACTTGGAACCAGTTCAGGTGGTGAGGAAGTCCTCAAAAAATATCACACATCACAAACTCTTACAGACGCTAGCAGAAGAAAACTGGTCAATATAATAGTGGCCCACATGATCTACACCTCCAAAAAGCCCCACTGGCTTTTCTTGAGGAGGAGGTAACACACCTGCAAACTGGTCACCTTTTGGCTACAGTCACCTTTTTTTTTTTATGTCAACCAATGTTGTAGAAGTGAATGAAGAGGGTTTTTAGTTTTGTATATTGTCACCTTTTTCACTACTACTAGAGTTTGTATATCCGACGTAAGGAAGTAACTGTCCACCAACTAGATAAATGTTCTCATTAACATTTTCTTGTACCTACTGTAATTATATAATTCTGTTTTCATTTACCTATCTGATCAGCAACTAGGGCTTACTTTCTTTAAAGTGTGTGTTGTGTTCTTTTCTTCAGGGGGCCCTAATTTCCAAAGATCCATTGTTGTTGAGAAGCAGCTTGACGGAGATGCTTGCCAGGAGGCCATCTCTTTGCTCGACCATACAACTCTCCAAAAGAGGAGAGAGACCTTTCAGCATCGTCAGAAACTTATCAATGACCCTGACAAAACTCTTGATATCCTGTCCAACTTCCCAGATTCCTGGATACAAAAGGATTGGTAAGTATGCAGTGGTATGTTGAGAATGACTTGCAATTTTGTGCTGAATGTGATAGTAGTATATTTTCTTTCTCATAGGTGAATCAAGACTTCACTCTCCTGTTTGATGGTGAGGTATCCACCAGGCTGCTTCAGAAATGGGATCCGATCTTCAGGTGTAACGTCATCAAAGAGGCCAAGCAGCTCACCTCAACACCAGAGCTGCGTCAATTGTTGCAGTCAGCAGAGAGTCCACCAGGAAGTGATGAGGCAACAAGTGAGTTTTGCTCGATCAGAATTTGCTATAAGCATTTACAGTCCAATGCTCTATTAATAAAGACCAATTGATTTTTTTTTTACTCAATTTGTTTTTTCATTGTAAATCAAATTATTGTTTTTTTATGAATAAAAAAGGTGAATGACTTATAAGATCATAAAGTATACTTCCTACTAGTTAGTGTGAATGCTTAAGGTCAGTCGTTCGTTGATAATTAATAGTAAAATCTAAATCGTTAAAATCACCATGGCAACACTTGAAGGCAGGTGTTTTAAATCACATTATTAGGGACATATATTAGTCTCTCAGCTATTGCTTCACCATCAACTTCCTTTAGATGTCAGTTTACAATTTATTGCAGCACATTTCAACTCTAAACATGCAGGATTTTCAAAATTTTCTTCTGCCTTTTCAACATCGTGACTGCTTTTCGCCCTTACAAACCATTCCTTTTACAGCTTTATGCTTTTAATCATTGCTGCAGCAATGGCGTTCAGCCTTCAGCATTCACACATTTTCTACAGAAAAATGCTCTTTATTCTAATCTTGTTTTAATTGAAAATCTCAAAGAATACATTTCTAAGTAATTGCAGTTAATTCATTCTTGTCTGTTCTTTATTGTTCATAGCTTATACAATGACATGCCCTCCCTTTTGTTGCTGTTATACCTCCTTCCACCACCACCAGGGGGACCGAAGTCTCCAAAAATCACTGCCTCTGCAGTTGAGAAATGTGTTGTCTTTCACAAGGTAATTTAATATTTATTGGTTTTTATCATGTATAAAAGTGGCAAAGAGGTGGATGAAACAAATTGTAGGTGAGTTTACTTAAACATAGGATGTTTGTATTTACTTCTGTAAGCTATTTTCTGACTTACTCTTGTGTCTAATGTCCAATGTCCTTGTGTAAACCCCAGTCTTGCTGCAGTTTGGAAGAGCATCTTCGGAATCAGCAGAGCCACCAGCCATACCTCCTAGCTGTTGGTCGCCAGAAGAAGAACATCGACAGCTTCTACATCTCCATGGACAAGCGTCTCATCCCTTGCCAGGCAAACCGCTCCCTTGGGGCATTTGATGAGCTTTTTAAAGCTCATTTTGTGTTCAGTGTGTCTTATGAAGGGGCACCTGTGAATTTCTACAACTTTCTCCAGAATACAGTTTATAATATTGATATGGGAAAAATGAAGGAGTCACCAAGAGTTCGAGACATGAGAGCCAAACTCCTTAATGACAACATCCACGTTTCATACTACATTTTGTAAGTTCACATGAACAGTGCTTGGCCTGTTCATGTGAGAGATAACTGGCCAATGAGACTCAGTTCCGTTCCAGCCTCTGTATAACTATCATCTACATCAGGGATTCTGGGCTCCACCTGACTGAGATCCTGTGGGGGCTCTGTCATTCTGAGCCCTGTCTTACTTTACTTGTGACATAAATACTTTTTATAATTGTGTACTGATGATTTCTCCAGTTTGTTACTGGCTTATTGACTTGTTGTTAGCTTCCAACTAAAGAATTGGGCTAACATCACCATGGATTATGGAACGTTCACCTCTGCCAGGGTATTTAAGAAACTTGTCCAACCTTTTGGAAGAGATTGGGGTTTTTTATAAGACAGCGAGAAGTTTTTGAATAAATCCATGATTTGAGAGGCTTTCACAATGTTCTTTTATCCGGATGTTTTTATCAAAGGATGAGGTGACTTGGGAAACTCAACAGGTAAAAGAGTTTGGTCCTCAGAACATCTGCAATACACCACAATTTTACAATTCAGTACCTGTTCAAATCGCCCTACGCCACTATGGGTTTCCTCCGTCTGATCATTCAGGCCTGCGAGACGTTGCAACTCTCTGTTTGCACTTCAATTATCGCTCAACTTCACGGACGTGGTATGGCAAATAGTGCTGTTTCATCAATTGTTAGTGATTTAGAAGAACTTTCCAACTTTCCAATTAGAAGACCAGAAGTCTAGTGGAAAGGAATAACAAAATTTAGTGTTAAAAATACACTTTCATGTGTCATAAATTAACACTGGGAGTGTCAGATATTTATTTTAGTATCTAAGAGTTTAAATATTAACACTAACCAAACTGTAACTTTACTTCAGAATCCATGAGAATTATGTCAACTCAAAGAAAGTGTTGATTTTAACACTGTGTGAGTTGAAATATCACTCATGATCTTGCTGTGTAAACGTCCTATCCGGTCGTTAAAACAGAATGCGGGAGATGAGCAGAAAAGCAAAAATGCTGTGGTCACAGGATTGAAATAGATATACAATTATTGTATGAAATCACCGTCTCGTTCCTACGTCACCGGCTCGTGAGCTGAGGATGGTGAAGCTGGCAGTGTTTGGATATCCATCCATCCATCCATCCATCCATCCATCCATCCATCCATCCATTATCTACCACTTACTCCTCTGCAGGGTCGTGTGGGGGCTAATCGAAAAAACCTGCAGGATTTAACGAGGTATCTGGGAAATGTGGAACTTCTCCTCCTTCCTCTTGGTGAAGATTCATACTTTCACTATGGAACTGAACCAAACACTCTGGATTCTGCAGAGTTGTCTGAGGGGCTGCTGCTCTTTTATCACCCTCATCATCCTCGACCCCGTCAGAAGAGATCAGTAGCCCCCCTCCTCCTCGTCACGAGGGCCTGATGTAGGCTCCATAGCGGCTGAAAGTTAAATCTGAGTAAATCTCCATAGTGCTGCTACCAGGTTTGACATGAAGGGGGTACTACATTCTCTCTCAAAAGTCTAACTTGAAAAGAGAGAAAAAGGCCCTGACCCTCAGCACTTCCATCTCTTTCTTTCGCTTCTCAACATTACACTTTACACTTGGTGATTAAAAACGTATCCAGCAAACTACACCTGAGCACGAACATTTCCTTCTGAAATCTAGTGAAGGAAAAGTGTATCATACAAAACAGAATCTGTCAAGACTGTGTAAATGTGATCAATTCAGTCATCTTCCATGCTTGGTTCTACTACAACTCTGCTGTGAATACTGTTAGATATTACGGTTACAAGTTTTAATAGTAAAAATGGAATCGATGTATACAATTATTTTGGTCGGATTAGCTGAACCAAATGATCACACATACAGTCAGTTTCCTCAGGCATAAAGAAGAACTACATTTTGAAACTACGGAAGGAAGTTAGTAATGGGTGGCTCAGATTCTCTGAACTACATCCCCATTCTATGCTCGTCACAACCAGCCGTGTGGCCATGGCAAAGAAGAGAGATGCACACAAAGAGGTATGCTTAAATAATGACTTTGTTAAAGTAAATGAATAACGAAGCTAATTTAAAGAAGGTACAGTGTGTGTGATCAGTAGAAGCAGTAGCGGAAGTGTGTGTCTGAGTGGAAGAGCATGGTAGTGTAGCAACACAAATCAAACTAAGACGTGGTCTCAGGCAGGAGGAAGAGAGAGAGACTGAGCTCCGCTTCTTCACATTGGGCCCAGGTGTGCCAGGTCTGCAGATTAAACAGGTAATTAAAACAGGTCCTCCCCACTCTGCAGCTCACCCTCTGCCCTGCCCACCTGCAGTATCTGCACAGTAAACATGGTCAACAGGTTAGAGGGTGTCACAGCATCCTCTTGTACTGTTGGACTGTGTTTTATCTAATGACGCGACAGCAGATCAGACAGACTTCTGTATGCTGAAGCCTCTAACGATCTCAGCTTCTTTCATTTGATTTCAGCATATTGTTAAATATTATTTCTACATTTGTCCCTTTTGGTTAAATGATGAAATAGAGACTCTAGATGAATTTGACTGACAAAAAATTGAAGTCAAACGTTCTGTGCAGAAAAACTATAAATCATACCTCTGCTTTACTTTAATGTCTTGATTGAATATTGCTGCAGGTGGCAATTCCCCAGTTGAAGCCCTTTTGTGCACAGCTGGCCAACATTAATGCCACGAGCAGCACTGAGCAGGTTTCAGGTTCCTCAAACGTGAGCCAAGTGAATTCAGCTAGTTTAAATCTGTTTAAACCAGAAGTGAGACCAATCACACTTGTTTCATCATCACAAAGTCTCCAGGATTTCAATAACTGTGCACACAAAGTTCTGCCATTTGCCCCTCTTTTCACTGGATTTGAACAAAACTCAGTGTGTATTTATATATATATATATATATATATA
>JBBMOC010000022.1:7067774-7087569 GCA_037975185.1 Centropyge bicolor | reverse complement strand
ATATATATATATATATATATATATATATATATATATATATCCAGTGAGTTTAATCAGGATTGCTCAAAGGTCTCTTGAGTATGTATGTTTGTGTATCCACTACCACCAATCAATATGACTCTTCAGATTTTAGTTACCTGTCGCCAGAGTAAATAGGTGAAATTCTGCCCAACGGGTTTTGAGGTTCACATTTTAGCCATCTGTGGCACCCCTTATGGGTCAAGCTCAAAAAGCTTCAGTAGGCCTTTTCCCAAACATGACCTGAGGATATGAATCCAGATTTATGACGAGTGTACACCTCATTCACAAGTTCTGTTATTTTCCCTCTTACAAAGGTTTGTGTTGGACATTTTTGACCGATCTTCGTCATTTATGATAGAAATGTGTATCTCAGTCCTGCAAAGCTGTGTACCCACTTTGGTGTTGGTGCAGTCAAAATGCAGAAGTTGTTTACCTTTCTGGTCCAACAGGCTTTTTGTGGAGCACATTGAGCTGGACTCGTGTGTCTAATTCAAGTGAATCAGATTTATGATGTGAGGGGTATGGCCTTTCTAAAATTGCATTTTTGATAATAATAAACTGGCACAAAGACAATAGGGTTTTGCTCCTTTGCACTTGAACCCTAAAAATATGGAGACTTTGATTTGAGTAAACTTTATAAAAAAAAAAAATCATTTCTGGTTGTGATGACCTTCATTGCATAAAGGAAAAACTGAGTAAATCTCTGGTGAGGAAACGTGCGTGAAACATTTACACATAGGTGTGACGCTGTAGAGAGCAGAGTACTAGGACCCAGGGAAGGAGACATAAAGTTGTCATCAGCCTTCTTCCTGCATTGCAACAAGCGAGAGACTGCAGCTGTGGCTGGACTTTGTTCCCTTTAGCCGGACTTGGTAGTTTGATTCGGTAGGGTCCTTTGAATATATTTAAGATTATGATATTATGTCTCTAATGTTTCTAAAATATATATGTATATATATATGTTTGTGTCATGTTTGTTGTAATCTCTTGTATTTCGATGTAATTTGCTTTGTGTTTCAAACAACCAAGAGCAAAAGTGTGACCGAACACTGGTTTTCCATATTAAACTCATGTTTTAGTCATGTGCAAAATGTTGCCCAGGCAATGTGTAAAAGTTCACAGTAAATGTAAAATAGAAGAAAGTCAGATGGGAGTGTCTCAGGAAGCATGCATCAGGGTCCTGGAGGGATGGCAGATTGCAGCCATTGACTCTCTGAGTGGAGTGGATGATATGCTGCAGTCTGCCCTCCACCATGGCAGCAGTGTATGATATGGTGATGGAGGAGGTGAGAATGGACTGGATGGGAGTGTATTGATGAAATGTACCTGTATCACAGTCTTTGGCAGGTTGAACTTCTTCAGTTGTCACAGGAAGTATATCCTCTGCTGGACGTGGGCTTGGTAAGACTGCTGGTCAGTGATGTGCAGTCAGGGAAGGCTTCTGAAAAACTTCCTGTGTGATGTGTGATTACACATATTTCTGATTCAACTTGTTCTGACTGCCAGGACACCAGATGGTCAACCTCCCACATGTAGGCAGATTCATGTCCACCAGAGATGAACCCACTGAGGCTGGTGCCAACTGTAAACTTCAGGGGCTTAATGAACTGATGGCTAGGTGAATGGGTCTGCGCGATCCTCCTTTGAGATCCTTACAGCACGTTCATACAGCTTTAGAATCAGGTGGACCACAACATGTGCAGTGTTTCAGTGTCGCATGGGGGATGGCATTGTTACCTCCACCAAGGAGGTTCTGTTTTTGCCGGCGTTTGTTTGTTTGTTTGTTTGTTTGCAACATAACTCAAAAAGTTATGGACAGATTTTGATGAAATTTTTAGGAAAGGAGGTGGAGGTGGTGATCCGGATCACCGTCTGGATCCAGGAATGTTTTAAAGGATTCTTTATCATTGCGAGATAGGGGCATTTTCAACATATGTCTATATAACTCCATGAAAAATACCCAGCATGCTTGCAAAAAAATACAGGACATGGTCATGATAGTTTCTATGAAATGCACCAGTATGATCCGGATCCTACCAATGTTGTGAGTATTACAATCTCCAGTAGTTACGGAGCTATATCCAGACGAAACCGCCATTACAGAAATGTGGATTTTCAGGTCTAACTATTAAACTAAAAATGATATCAATGTGATTCCAGTTGCTAAGGGTCTGTTTTTATGGTCCAGGAATCCATTGAAATCGATAAATCAAAGGTAGGACTAATATTTTGGGGTGTAAGTCACGATAAGCTGAGGGAACTGTGCTGCTTGGTGGAGGTCTGCACTCTTTTCTAGTTGTTGACTGAGAATGCAGTGTTGATGTTTCTGCCCACAATTTCAGTTCAAATGGAAATGTCTTGTCAAATAATGAAATAAATAGTGAACTTTTCGTGAGACATAACATGTTGACATGTTTATTTCTGAGCGAAATGTCTGAGAAATGATTAGATGTCATTGAATTTGGTAACAAATGTGACCTACATGATGAACAGTAAAGACTCTGGTGATCTCCTGACTTGTCATGTAGTGCAGAGCAGTGATGGCACATCTGGAGCTCCTCTTCGGAGTTCTGCAGGACTTGGGGAATGAGGAGCTCAAGCATTTCCAATGGTTCTTGAAGCAGGCTGGCATTGTAGACGACTTCCCATCTATCCCGAAGTGCCAGCTGGAAGAGGCCGACAGGCAGGACACGCTGGATAAGATGGTGCAGACATACAGCCTTCCTGGAGCTCTGCACATCGCAATGGAAGTTCTGAAGAAGATCAACAGGAATGATTTAGTGGAGCGTTTTTCTCAAAGTCCTGATCCCAACAGTAAGTCCTAGAAGGATATGAAAACCTAGTTTCACATGAGCAGAAGGCTCATAATTAATAATTAATTAGCCCTATCTATTTAGTCTCTTTATCCTGTTTTGCACAGAATTTGAAGTATATAGTATATAGCCAAACCAAACCACGTCCTAACCATAATAAAGTACTCTATAGCTGCAGTCACCCACCCAATCCTCCTCCCTTTGACATCTGTGCAGTATAAGGATGTCACACTTTCTGTTGGGAAAAATGCTGCTAGTGCCTGGAATCAAGGCAACAAATGCTTTTCTCTCTGATACATATTTAGCAAGTCAAACTAATAATGTATTAAGGTGCTTTCAGACAGTTGTGACAAGGAGTGTGGCTGCTGTGCTTGTGAACATGTTCCTTGCCGCCGCCGCATTCAGAGTTTTTAGTGATTTAATTTTTTCAACTTGCCACCATAACTGACCGTGGCAAACACCGACACCACAGTGGGGACATGACAGCAACTGATTCGACTGGTATCTGAGTCCCCTTAACAGTAACAGTAGTCATTAGCAGATCACGCACAGACCAATGAAGAGAAAGTTTCACAGTTTAATTATCTGTTCTGAGACAATAAACAATGCTTATGATATTATTTCGCGATACTGGCAAAAATACAAAAAACTCACCTTGGCTATTTTAAGCTACAGCAGAAACCTATGTACAGGCTTGTAGGACTGACAGGGGCTGTGGTGGTGGTGGCATTATGTGCTGTTTCTGTCTTCATGTATTTCGTAGGCCCCTGCAGATGAACAGCCCTGCTGCACTGAAGAATGTGACGTTTTTCCCCACAGATTTGTTGGTGCACAGCCCAAAGCCTTCACAGTCCATCACATCATACCAACGCATCCTCCAGTCAAACCTCCAGAACAAGTTCATGTGTGTACCCGAGGGGACGTCGAAGCAGAAGGATAAGAAGCTTCTGGATGATATCTACACAGAGCTCTACATTATAGATGGGAATGATGTGGATCTCAGCCGGCAGCACAAAGTCCGACACATCGAGGGGACATCAAGAAAACCAAAAGGACCCGAGACACCAATTCAGCACAACAACATTTTCAAACACCCATCTGGAGAAACCACACCCGTAAGAACAGTCCTGACCAGTGGGATTGCAGGAATCGGCAAAACGTTCCTTGTTAACAAGTTCATCCTGGACTGGGCTGAAGGACGAGCCAATCAGGACGTGCATCTCACATTCCCCTTCACCTTCCGCCAGTTAAATTTACTGAAGGGGAGAAGATTTCGTTTCTCGGAGCTCATTCACAAATGTATCAGGGAAAGTCGAGATATCAAAGTGGAGGCTCTTGATTACATCTTCACAAAACTGCAGGCTTCAGGAAATACCAACTATGACAAGAGTAAATTTAAAGTTCTGTTTGTCCTCGATGGGCTGGACGAAAGCCGCCTCCACCTCGACTTCAGTGACAAGGAAGAGTGTTGTGCTGCTGAGCCGCTGTTGGTGAATGACCTGCTCGCATGCCTCATCAAGGGGAAACTGCTCCCCTCCGCTCGCCTCTGGATAACCACAAGACCAGCAGCAGCCAATCAGATCCCTCTCGACTTTGTTGACATCATGACAGAGGTGAGGGGGTTTACGGATCCACAGAAGGAGGATTACTTCAGGAGGAGATTCAGAGATGTGGAGACGGCCAACAGAGTTATCTCTCACATACAAACATCACAAACCCTGCACATGATGTGCCACATTCCAGTTTTCTGCTGGATAGCTTCCACAGTTCTGAAGCAAATGTTAGAAGAAGATGAGAGAAAAGACATTCCTCAAACCCTGACTGAGATGTATACAAAGTTCCTGGTGTTTCAGATCAAGCAGACAGCACTAAAGTATGACACAAAGAAGAATATCAAGATCATCCAGTCACTGGCAAAGCTTGCTTTTCACCAGCTGGACAATGGAAACCTGATCTTCTATGAGACTGACTTGAAGAGCAGCGGCCTTCACCTTGACGAGGCGTCAGTGTACTCAGGGGTGTTCACGCAGATCTTTAAAGAAGAAGATGGGCTGAATGAAGACAAGATGTTCTGCTTTGTGCATCTGAGCATTCACGAGTTTTTGGCAGCGGTTTTTGTGGTCCTGTCACTCTGTAATGACAGAAGGGATGTGATGGCTGAGCCACAGACACTTTATCAACGTCTGCAGATGTTTTTCAGCAGAGCATCTGCAGCGGCAGTCTGTGTGAGAGCCGTCGACAAGGCCTTACAGAGTCCAAGTGGACACCTGGACTTGTTCCTCCGCTTCCTCTTGGGCCTTCTGTTGAAGTCAAATCAGGATCTCTTACAAGGTTTGCTGAAACAATCAGGAAGCAGCACAGAGACCAAGCAGAAACTAGTGAAGTACATCAAGAAGAAGATCTGGGAAAACCCCTCAGCAGAGAGATGCATTAACCTCTTCCACTGTCTGAGTGAAATGAAGGACTCTTCCCTGGTAGAGGACGTCCAACATTACCTGAGAACAGGAAGTCTCTCCACAGCCAGTCTGTCCCCTGCTCAGTGGTCAGCTCTGGTCTATGTGTTACTGTCGTCTGAAAAAGAGCTGCATGTGTTTGACCTCAAAAAATATTCCACGTCAGAGGAGGTTCTTATGAGAATGATGCCACTGATCAAAGTCTCAACAACTGCACTGTAAGAACTCGGTTTTTACTGTTCGCAACAAAGTTACCAAATATTTAGTATATGTAGATAATAGAATAATAGCATAATAGAATAAAGCAAATAACTAAATCATGTGCAAATGGAAATGAACAATAATGGGATCATAAAACACAGGATGCCACATAACACAGGTTGACACATGAAATATTTGTGTCACTTCACCACAGACGGAAGACATTTCATAAACAACTATCAGTTTACCATCTGACACATATGTCACAGAAAGTGAGCAACACATTAACACATTTGTGTCCAGATACATGGATCTGCAGATACAATGCTTCCCATGCTGTGGCTGAGCTGACTGACTGAATGTTACATTTTGTGCACATGTTTTATTTAAGCTGTCTTCTAGGTTGAACAGTATCTTCTATGATGTATTGTATGATCTTCTTTCTTACCCCACTCTGTCTAATTGTGAGACAGACTGGACCAGTGTGAGCTCTCACACCTGTCTTGTGAAGCTCTGGCTTCAGTTCTCAGCTCCCAGTCCTCCAGTGTGAGAGAGCTGGACCTGAGTAACAACATCCTGCAGGATGCAGGACTGAGGCTGCTCTCTGTTGGACTAGAGAGTCCACACTGTAGACTGGAGACTCTCAGGTTGGTATTCCTGAACTTATTCGTAGAGTAAATAATTATCTCAGCTGAACTGCCTCACATGACTGTATTTCATGTCCTTGGTAACCCAAGTCAGAAATTTGTCACTATCATAAATACTATGAAAAAATATGAAATAGTTTCTGGAAAAAAAAATCTCATGAGATCTTTCATGGAACTTCTTCGGATGCCTCCTGTACTCTAGTTCATTTAAATGGTATACTCAGGGTTTGGATATGCATTTTATAAGAGACTCTACAAATGAATGATACATTGCCACATGCAGGTTGTCAAACTGTCAGGTCACAGAGGAAGGCTGCACTTCTTTGGCTTCAGCCCTGAGCTCCAACCCCTCCCATCTGAGGGAACTGAACCTGAGCTACAGTCATCCAAGAGACCCACAAGTGAAACGGCTAAATCCGAAAATGAGACTGGAAGCAAACAAACAATCGTACAGTATATTATCCATACGTTTCACATTTTCTGGTTTTATTAATTGATGTGATCATTGGTATTAATAAAAAAAAGTGTTTAAAAAAGTGTTAGTTTATGTATATTTTTGTGTTGTTGTTTTTAGTAAAGTTTATCCCATAGAATGTGACATATGACTTTCCTAGACAGGGGATATATAATACTAAAGTCACATGCCATAATCTGGCATAACAAAGCAGACAGGCATTTATTGCACTACAGTATGTTTACAGTTTTCAGTTGTCTTTTGTTTTCTCAGACTGAGACGCTCAATGCTAACAGAGACGTGCTGTCACAATGTTGGACAATACTGCAGTCTGAGAGAACTGGACCTGAGTAACAACCACCTGAAGGATTCAGGACTGGAGCGGCTCTCCACTGGACTGCAGAGTCCACACTGTAGACTGGAAACTCTCAGGTCTGTTGACTTCATTTAATGATGCCATTTTCTGCTTCTTTGTTTGTTTCTATTCTATATCTACCTGCCTTAGTGAATATGAACATTGATAATAGTTCTCAATCCAACCTTACCTCTATCACATTGAAACAGACCAGGATCAAAACAAAAACTGTCATCACTAAATCTTCTTCAGGCTCAGTTTCTGTAAGCTGTCGCAGACAAGCGGTCCATGTCTGGCCTCAGTCCTCAGCTCCAAGTTCTCCAGTCTTAGAAAGCTGGACCTCAGTAACAATGACCTACAGAGCTCAGGAGTGCAGCTGCTGTCTGTGGGACTGGAAAGTCCATACTGCAGACTGGAAACACTGAGGTCGGTGTTCCTGAATCTTTGCTTTCACATAGAGATAAGTGGATCTTAATTGATTTAGCATGTACTGTCTGCAGGTTGTCAGGCTGCTTGGTCTCAGAGGAGGGATGTGCTTCTTTGGCGTCAGCTCTGAGCTCCTCCCACCTGAGGGAGCTGGACCTGAGCTACAATCATCCAGGTGACTCCGGGCTGAAGCTGCTCTCTGCTGGGCTGGAGGATCCACAGTGCAGACTGGACACTCTGAGGTAGAAACAGTTCATGGCCTTTCTCAGCTCTTGGTCTGTATTAGTCTCGATTAATGTCCTCTTTTACTTTAGCCACTGTGTGCTTCAGAGATGAGGCTGTACATAAAATGAACTAGTGAGTATGTGGTATCATCACATGCCAAAATGCAAAACTGTTGACACTTGCTCCTAATTTTGGACAGTCTCTCCCCAAAGACATTGATGATTATTGCACGAGAATTTAAACCCTGAGAGAGAGCAAATACTTCATATTTTCTCATCACTGCACAGCTGGACAGTTTCTGCTTGAAGCGGGAGTACTTGTGGGATTATCAGTTTTGGAAAGCTACAAACCTTGATGGAAGCAGCCCCCCCAGTTCCAACTCAGACAGGGTTTCAGATGCCATTCAACTATCTGATAAGCTCTTCGTTTGAAGCACACTGACACCTTAAAGCATTCCTGTGCAATTTGCTAAAATTGCATCTGTCTAGTTTTGTGTTTTTTTTTTTAATGTTCCTAACCATCTTTTCCCTGGCTTTCAACCCATAGCCATTAAGCAAGCAGGCCTCTGTTTAGAGGAGTGTTGCCAGGGTTTTGGTTTTTTAGTTTAATTATTTCCTGTTTTATTTTGATAGAGCTTAGGATTACTAATAGTTTCCCCCTGTCTCCCTCTGGGCCTTGTGTGTTTAGCCTGTATGTTCCGCTCTCTCTTTGCCACTTTGGATTGTACCCCATCATTCCAGCCCTTCCTAGTCTTTTTCCTTGTGTTTTGGATGGTTATGCTTAGTTTTCCCAGACCCAGACCAGCTCTGGCTTTGACCCTTGCTGGTCACACCCTGCAAGTCTTTGGATTTTGTTGGTAAATACTGAACCACATTAGCTCAGCCCTTGGTGTCTGTGTACCTGCTACTGAGCGTGTTCATACTGCAACAAGTGCTGGTTCAATTTGCTGCTGAATAGTTCACTATATGCATTGAAATGTTAGTTCTGTGAGCACATTTGGAGCCCAACAGAGGCTGCTGGCACACTGGAATTTCCCTGTATTCGTTCAGGCAATTCACTAGCTTTCTCTTTTCCAGCTGAGCCAGCCCTACAATATATGAGCTGTGAGTCAAGTTGCAATTCACAAAGCACCTTTAAGGGCAAGTTAAAAGTTAATATGAGAAAATTTTTTCAGAGAAAACAATAGTATCCTGATGCTAAAAGTAGTACTGAGCCATTTCACATGAAGAAGCCACAACATCTCTGCTCCAGCTGCTGAGCAGTTTTGTTTCTAGTGAAATGTGCTCATACCTGAAAGAGTTCTGTTGGGATTTAGGAGCATGCTGAGTGGTAAGACACAGCTCTTTTGCTCAGTCATGTTTTTCCTTTTGAAATAAAAAAAACCCAAATGTGATGCCAAATTACATGTTTTAGTTTTTCTGCAATCACTCAGTAGCACACACAGTCTCAGTCTCCATGTGTGTGTGAGTCATGTGAGGGGTCGTGGATGGGCAATGATGCACCTGCACGTGAAACATTTCCCCATATCAATATCAATCCATTTCTGATATCAATCAGTAGCATGTGTGTGTGTGTGTGTGTGTGTGTGTGTGTGTGTGTGTGTGTGTGTATATGTGTGTGCATGCATGTGTGTGTCTTTGTGGTTTTACAGGTGTGTGTGTGTGGGATGTAGGTGTGTGTTGTTTCATCTTTTCCAATGTTGGGTCACTTCAGGAAAAGTCATCGAATTTCAAGTTGAAAAAAAGGTCATTTAGGGGGTTTTCTCTGCTAATAAACGTAGTGGCCGAGTCATTTTTGATCCTAACACAACACAAGGGTTAAGAACTGCATAGACATGCATGACCCCAGTGCACGGAGGAAACTGCTAGGTTAACTACCAGCAGCTTCAGAAAGGCCACTGTTCGGACTGGCAGCTCTTCCCTCATGTTAGTAAACAAGTAGAGACTAAAGATTTTGGAACTTATAGATGCATTTAACAGAATCACTTGTGGCTTCACTGTTTGTCTGTGTCAGTTTTGGAGTATATCTGCTCCGTAATCACGCTGGCAACGTTTCTTCAAACACAAGCAGAATTGCTCATGATATTTCTCATTCTTCTGCTTCAGTGTTGACCATTGTGGTGAGTTCAGGATCCTGCCCGGGCCGAGGAAATGTAAGTACCTGTCTCCCTTTACTCATTCCACTAATCTCACTCTGCCCCTTCCAGATAAGGGTGAGCAAAACCAGTGTCTTTAAAGAGGCAGTCATAAATATGAACAAGATTCAGGCCATAGTCATAGCAACATTCTGCATGTTTAGCTCAAAGAATCTACCTGCACTGCCCCTAATTTCCATGAAACTTTCACAAAGCGTGTCTCTGTTTGACAGTCGAATCTTCTCTAATTAACCTGGTCACAAATAAGTTTTACCTGTATGTTCACGAACTAGAGAGACAGGCAAGGACTCCCATCAGCCCCTCAACTCTGCCTCATCCACAGAAATCAAATGTTCAAGATGAAAAAGAAAATGTCATCCACAAAGCAAAACTGTGAATGAAGGTATATTTGATTTTCAAACTGTCTCATTTCCTTCTCGACAGATGCATGTGAACTCACACTCGACCCAAACACAGCGAACAAGCACTTCCTCCTGTCTCAGGGTGACAGACAGGTCACAATGGTGAGACTGAAGCAGCCATATCCGGACCACCCAGACAGGTTTGAATTCAGGTACCAGGTTCTGTGTACAAACGGTCTGACTGGACGCTGTTACTGGGAGGTGGAGTGGAGGGGGCCAGCTTCAGTGGGCGTGGCCTACAGAGGGATCTGCAGAGGAGGACGGGAGGACGACTCTCTGCTCGGCTGGAACGACAAATCCTGGTGCTTAGACTGCAACAAGAACATTGCTTGGCACAACGGGAAGGGCACAGTCACATCGACAACGTCCCACCACGGCTTCGACAGAATAGGAGTGTATCTGGACTGGCCTGCTGGCACCCTGTCCTTCTATGGAGCGTGTGCCTCCGCTGACACACTGATCCACCTCCACACCTTCCAGTGCACCTTCACTGAACCCCTCTATCCTGCCTTCAGGGTTCTGGGGACTTACTCATTTGCATTGTTGTGCATGTGTCAATGACTGTGCCCAGATTATATTTTATGGTGAAAACTACAAGAGTATATATTGACATTTTTTGTACATTGTATATTTTGAATCAGAATCAGAATTCCTTTATTGTCATTATACAGGATGTACAATGAGATTGGAGAGCTTCTCCTTTCAGTGCAATAGTTAAGTTAAAAAAGTATCAAAAATAGTATAAGTAAAAAAGACAGATATATACAAGATGAGATGCAGACTTGTGCACAGCACAATTGAGGCTCAGTGTATGATATGAGGTAAATGGTACATATTGACGGTAATAGTCCAGATTTCTATGTTGTTGACATAATATTGCACAGGAGCAGATATATATTGCACAGACACCAGAATATGTATTAATTTTAGTGCAAATGATGAATGGTATATACAGTAAAGTCACATATGAATGTATTGCACCTGATTTGTTAGATAAATAAATATGTAAATATATTTCCGAGGTAGTTACAGAGGCAGCAGTAAGCGGGCTCGTTGTATGTCTGAGTTCAGGGTGGTGATGGCTCTTGGGAAGAAGCTGTTTCTCAGTCTGTTTGTTCTTGCTCTGATGCACCTGTAGCGTCTGCCAGAGGGCAGCAGGTCAAACAGCTGAGCACCGGGATGTGAACTGTCCTTGATGATGTTCCGAGCTCTGCTGAGGCACCGGGTGGAGTAGATGTCCATCAGGGAGGGGAGAGGGCAACCCATGATCTGACCTCTGAAGCCTCCCTCTGTCCGCCTCAGTGCAGCTCCCGTACCAGGTGGAGACGCAGTAGGTCAGCAGGCTCTCCATGGACGAGCAGTAGAAGGCCAGCAGCAGCTCCCTGTCCAGGTTGTTCCTCCTGAGGACTCTCAGGAAGTGAAGACGCTGCTGGGCCTTCTTTATGACAGCTGTGATGTTGGCTGTCCAGGAGACGTCATCAGAGATCTGGACTCCCAGGAACCTGAACGTGTGGACCCTTTCCACACACTCGCCGTTGATGTAGAGGGGGGGCGGGTCACTCCTGTTCCTCCTGAAGTCCACAATGATCTCCTTCGTTTTTTGCGTGTTCAGGGCCAGGTTGTTGTCGGAGCACCAGGTCGTCAGCCTCTGGACCTCCTCTCTGTAGGCTGCCTCGTCTCCCTGTGAGATCAGTCCGACCACTGTGGTGTCGTCAGCAAACTTGACGATGATGTTGTTCTCATGGGCCGGACTGCAGTCGTAGGTGTAGCGGCAGTACAGGAGGGGCTCAGCACGCAGCCTTGTGGTGATCCGGTGCTCAGACTGCGGGTGGAGGAAAGGTGGGGGCCGAGTCTCACAGTCTGGGGTCTGTTGGCAGAAAGTCCTTGATCCAGCTGCATGTGAGGGGGGGGGAGGCCTAGAGTGTCCAGTTTTATGGTCAGTATGTCCGGGATGATGGTGTTGAAGGCCGAGCTATAATCCACAAAGAGCATCCTGGCATAGCTGTGCTGTTGTTGCAGGTGGCTCAGCACCGCGTGCAGGGCTATGGCAACATTTGTAGATGCAACAGGTTTAATTTCAAAGAATACTCAGCTGAACTATGTGGTAGAGCAGCAGGGGAAGCACACCCACAAAGTCAAATATTTAAAAGGTAGTGGTGCAGGTGAAAGCTATAGAAACAAAAAAAATACTAAATGATATAAATGAATAGGCTGAGGCTGAAGCACAGGTTTACTTATGGTAGCTCATGGCATCCTGATGATCAAACTCCATAAGTGGTGTAGACACTTCACTTGAAGTGAAAGCACCAATACTACATGGTTAAACTGTACAAGTCCTGCATTGAAAATTGAAATCTAAGGAAAATATGCAAATATTAGTAGAGAAATGATGCATTCATCTGTCAGCATCACTTCACTCCTGTAGGTTGAGGTGGTGGTAATTCATTTGTTGTTTGTTTGTTAATTTATTGTTGGTTGCAACTCATGATTTTTGATTTATCTATGGATTGTTTTCACAATTAATTGTTTGCTCTGTAAAATATCAGTGCATAGTGAGAAATACCCGTCACAATTTCCCAGATGCCAATGTGACATTTTCAACTTGTTTTTTTTTTTGTTCAGTCCAAAATTCAGTTTACCATCATTTAAGACAAGGGAAAGCAGAAAATCCTCGAAGCTGGAACCATTTGTCCATTTTGCATGACATATGAATGAACTGATCAGTTATCATCTACTTCTTTAATCATTTTCTTTCAAATAATTGATTGATTTATAAACACCATTAATGATGTCATGGGCAGCTGGGTAGTTGAATCTTTAACAGTGCATCATATCTAAGAAGATCATAATATACTTTCTATGTAAAATCCTTTTTTTGCAAAGCAACTATGTAATATAGTAATAAGCACAGTATTTCCCTCCGACATTAAGGACAATTGAAGTATAAAAGGGCATGAAGTGGAGAAATTCAAGTAATACAAATACCTCAAATCAGGATGTATATAAGGCACTTTAATAAATAAACTTCTTTACATCCCACCACTGGATTTTACAGTCTTGCTGTGCCCCAAGAACCGATCTTTTACATGCTTTGCTTCAGTCATGTCATATGCAGACATCGCACTACATGATTTATTTTTAAACCTGTGCTAATGGGCGCCCACAGGGAGAATTATAGTTGTTAACGAAAATATTAATCAAAGATGAATTAAGATTAAAAACTTATATCTTCATACAACTACATATAAGAGTGTATAAAAAAAACATGCATCTGTATGTGTTCCACTTATAAATACTAAAGTAAATGCTCAAGTTTTCCATGATACAACAAGTCTGTTAATCATTTTAGTACTCTACTACTGATAATAATATTAATAATATTATTTCAATGTCTGATTGAAACTAGTATTAAATGTGTATATTGAGGACGCAATCTTGGGCTGACTGAAATGTATACAACACTGCCATCTAGTGGCTAAACTTAAAAGGTGCAGATTTTAGGCCAAAGTCTGGGTGGAACTGAAGTTTAAAACTTTACAGAAATGGACTATAAAAAAAAAAAGAGAAAAGGATCAAGAGGGATTTAGTTCACACTTTAAGGGAGATCCTATTACAGGGTTTGTGTGTTATTCAATCACATGTTTTATTGTTCATGGATTTCTAAATCAGGGGTCAATCTTGAAAAATAAATATTTCCTTGAAAAGTAAAAAAGTACAAAAAAAAAGAATGATTGTATTCCATAATAATAAAATTTAGTGATTATTGAAAGAAACCCCCTGAACATTTTGAAATACGGTCATTTGGAGGTGTTAGGGACATTTGTGCATGCAACTACACTGTTCTTCAAGCTCCCCTCCCCTCCCCCTCCACATAAAGACATAAAGAATGTAAGTACCTGATAGTGACATCATGTTAGTGGTCGTGAAACATACAATAACATCTGCTACAGGGTTCCAGTGCATTCACATAGTCACATTGTTATTACATCATTTTCATGAGAGGTCTAGTCAAAGTTTGCAGAAAGATATATTCTGTCTGCCTGAGGGTTTTATAGTGCATGTCATACCTGTATATCTTAGTAGCCAACCAAGCTGACCTGGGAACTGGCTCACTGGCAGTGGAAGTAGACCCTACTGGCATATTAGATATGAGACATATCAAGTCTGGCTGGCCAGCATACATTTGAATGTCAGGTTTCAGAGAACCACAAATGTGTCAAAATTCTAAGAATCACACAATTTTGTTCTTATTCTCACAGAATGAGAATAAGTGCCTTCTGTAAACATTCCTAAGACTAGGTCTCAAAATTGTTCGTTTTACTTTAGTTCATTCAAGCTGTTTGGTGATAGCGCCAGGTTCACATCAGGCCTTGTGGACACAGTGCTGCTATTAACCACCAGGTGGCGCTTGGGAGTCGGTTTAACTTCCTTTTAGTTTCTGATTAAAGCCTGTAAGGTCACAGGTATAATTCCCATATAAAGCAAATAGTGTTAGATACCACTACTGTTACACAACTATACTCTTACTACTATCACTATTACTACTATATTATATATATACTACTATAGTAAAAAAAAAAACACTACTGCTACTGCTACTACTGGTGAATGAGTGGTGTGTGTGTGCCTGCCATGTCCTCAGTGGGCGTCTTTGTTTAAATGCTCAGCACTGCATTAAGTAACGTGTTTTAGAGGCACACTGATTCGCAGAAGTGAATGTGTGTGGGAAGCTCTGCTCTGAGGTAATAAAGTCAGTGAGAACACTGAACACTAAATAACTGCTGGAAGTGTTGAACGTCACACATTGGTGGAAACAGTGACAGTATCAGAGGAGCAGCAGGGGATAAAAAAACAACTCTGTATCAAGTGTTAACACTGTTATAATTCCACTTTAAATGGTGTGGAAATACATATACAATATAACTTTAAAAAAATCAGATGTATATTTTACTCCAGAGGAATGTGTGGGGATTTATTTCCATCATGCTTCTCAGTGGAAGATGAAATGACTCTAATCTGACAGAGGAGACAGTGAAAGCACAGTCCGCAGGCGACATGATGTACTGTGTGTGTGTGACAATCAACAACTATTCTGTCGACATGTCACTTTGTTTTTTTCAATAATATCAAATAAATATATCATATATAAAAACTAAAATAAATAATTTCTTGTTTATGTTGTTAAAATTTATTACATTTCTGATGACTTTAGAAAACACACAATCATTTTCTATTTTATAGAATTAATTGTAACATTTTTTTTTTACATTGTTGGTTCACTGAATTCTTATTTAATTAGATGCTTTATTTGTTTTTCAAAATTCACAATTCCTGAAATAGTAATTAACATTTTTTATTTAGTATTTCATGATATTGACAAATGCATAAAATCTCCATGTTATATGCCTGACTATATAATGAGACCTTTAGTTTTCATGTTATTTTATGTAATTAAAATAATTAGCACAATTTCAACATTGCAATGTTTTCTTTAATTGATTTAGATTTTTTCTTATTATATAACATAAATATCATAATGATACAAAATGTTTTATTCATTTTTACAGAAAGAAACATACAACATATTACCTTACCATTACACACACACACACACACACACACACACACACACACACACACACACACACACACGCTAGTGTAATGTCCTTTAATGCTTTTAAATATTAGAAACTTCAAATACACACATTAATACTTAATTTAATATAATTTAGAAACACAGAATAAAACATAGCACACACTGGCACACACATAAATACACAATTGAACTTATATAAATTACAAAAGTGTAAATAATGATTACATAAGTCCAATAAATCTAAATATAAATTATATTAATTATAAAAATATAAACTTAGATTCTGCATGTGCATATGTGCTCATGTTATCTGTTCCTGAAAACGGCAGCGTTACATGATGTCACAGCAGATTGGGATGTTGTCATTTTGTGACAGCAGAGGGCGCAGTGGTGCAGAGCTGCAGTCTGTCTTCTGTGTTCACTCACCTACAGTCAAAGTATTCTCCACACATGTATCAGTATTAACAAAAGAAAATAACCATTAGAAGGTTGGCATAAAGTCCTGTATTTAATTCGGAGTACAAATACCACAATGAAAAAAAAAAATACTCCATTGCAAGTCAAAGTCCATTGACAATTCAATTCAGTGCGAATATAAAAGCTTTTAAAGTAAAGGTAGAAATCATGCAAAAGAATTATGAATTTTTCAGAATATTACATTGCATTACTGTCATTGATGTATTGACACGTAAACAGCATTATAAAGATTTACACAATTAATGTAGAAACATACTGCTGTTTCAAAGCACCTACAAACTAGACAGATCTTCTGAGAGAAATTGTCCATTTGCTTGCACTGAAAATTGTTCGTGTGAACACTGTGAACAAGTTAAAATGTCTTCAGATGCAGGTGAGATGTTGTCCAGGGGACTTGTAGTTGAAGCGCTTAAAGGGGTTGCAGGGTCTGTTTTAGTGCGGGTGCAATAATGTCTAACCCTAACCTGACCTGTGGCAACAGACAAACAATGAAATGTGTGAATTCTTTTGTGTGAAAATCTCGAGTCACTGTTCAGCATTTTGAAAATGATAAAGAACTATTGAAATATTGAACGCACCCTGTAATGGATAACAAATGTTGAAGTCTGAATAATCAGCTGAAAGTAGGGGTGAGCAGAGACAACATTCTGTCACTTCATTTGAATGGGATAAATGCTGAAAAAGCAGAAGCTTACAGAAGCTGAAAGGAAAGGTTTTTTTCTTTTAACCCATTCTAAAGGTAGGAGGTCTGAAGAGAGGCACTAAATCTGATTTTGTGCACTTAAACAGTAGTTGGTTTATTCCTTTCTTAGATTGGTCACTACTCGAGAAGGTGGAGAAATTTAAGCCTCATATTGACTCAGTCATGAAGAAAATAACTGTCAACTGTTTCACCCAACATGTCAGTTCGTCTTATCAATACAGGATCATACAGACAGCAACAAACCCTGCTCCTCTCACTGCTGTTCACAGTAGTTCTTGTTTTATATATGAGTCATTAAATCACAGTTACTTTGAATGGTTTATTTTTAAAGTACCCTTGCAGGTCATCGTGTGGTCTGAGGCTTAATGAACATCCTTATCCTCCAGTCCTAGATTTTCTAAGGAATCTGGAATCTGAGGTGATTTTATATTTAGGACTGACTTGATAAGAAAAAACTGCCCAGTTCACTCACATGGTTTAGCTCATTACATCATTGTTAAGGTGTCTCTTTTCACTTCAAACCTCCTGCTCTTGCTTCTAATTATACCTGAGCTATGGAAATACCTGACCACTAATGTTTCACTTCTAAATGTATGGATATAGCTGTGTAGTGGCATGTGTACTTGCTGTCTGTATTTTGGCATTTTGACGGGAATCTGCTGGTGTAGGAGGGACCAGGCCTGGGAGAGCTTTTGTCTGTGCATATGTGGTGATCTGTGTTGTTTTGCTTTGTGTGCAGTGTTTTAATGTAAATGTGTGTATGTGTGATTTATCTTTGAATGTGATTAAGCTTGAGCCAAGTTTCTACATGAACCTGTGAGTCGTTTGAAAGTTGTAACATTATGCAGAATATTAATAGTAAAGGAGTACAGAAGTGAGAATTGAAAGTTCACACGCTGTCAAATAAATGTATAGAAGATATGTAATTATGGAAAATAAAATACAAGGACTTGAACATGTGACTGAAGAGCAGCACTTGAGTGAAGGTGCTTACTGAGACACTTCCCACTGCAGGTTGCCACGGAGATTTAAAATCCATATCAAAGTCATCTCCACTGTTCACACACACACACACACACACACACACACTGATAATCATTCTCACTCAATTGAACATATGTGACCTCTAACAGTGCAATCAATATTAATGATCAGTTTGAGCATCAAAACGTCATCTCACCACAACACAAGCAGCTGTATGTATGTGAGAGAGAGGCACTGCCGACAGTGACATGTGTGATGGTGTGTCTTATTTGAAGCGCATCATGATAATCAACACAAACACACACACACACACACACACACATAGACACAGACAGACACAGCGGAACTGTGGAATTCTTGAACCTTGACCCTGCAGCTGTATGCAGAGAATTATGGGGGTTTCATGTGAGAAGGAAACTGAAGAAACCATTGGTTTGGTCACTCCTCTCTCTTCCTCCCTCACTCCTTCTCTTTCCATAAGAATTATATATGGCATTTTTTTTAGGGTGGAAGTAATCAATTACATTTACTCTCATTTAATGTAACAAAGTCATTTTTTTGTACTTTTTAGTGTATTTTAAAAAATCTATAATTTTTCCATTATTTTAAGTATTTCTTGTTTCAAGTACTGTACTTTGCTACGTTTTAAGTCCCATCCTCTCCAGAGTAAGAGCAAACATTCTGTTAACTTGTGTTCTCTAGGTTGGGTGTGCAGAGAAAAATCAATTCTGACTTTGATTTTCACAAGTTAAAAAAAACTTTTCTTGTAATTAGATCAATTTATCAGTTGCAAGTTTAAATTGGCTAATTCAGTTGGTACACTTCCCAGCATGCACTGCGTTAGGGTTAAAAGTCATTCAAGCCATTCAAAGACAGCCGATTCAGAAAATAAGTCAAATCACTTAACTCAGAATTTTATTTGATTTTGTTGCCTTCAAATGCCAGTTTTCCTTTTGCTGCTGAGGGGATGTGAACGGTGCAGTTTGTGAGTACTACAACAACGCAATGAAAGGAAGGATGACGTCAGTGGGTTTTTCATAGTTAATATTTTTTTAAACTCATGCACATCAAATTAAGGTTGCATCTTTGACATTTGTGTCACAGTTGTGCTCATTGAGCTCAACATGTTTGAAGCTGTTTGAGGAGTGTGGTGTGACACTGCTCATGTTATCCACAGAGAATAAAGGAGCACAGAGGAGCAGGTTATGGTGGACTTCTATTGTTCATATGTCTGCCCCTTCTGTTATGGCCAACTTTGTTTGTTTGAACGTCATACTTCACACTGCCACATGTGGCCCCATCAGATCTGACAGAACAGAACATCAGCACAGGCCGTTTTGTAGCATTTGAACAAATAACCATTGTTATTTTTCTTTCAGTAATTAGCTGATATACTGCAGCAAGCTTCAATCATAATCATATCTGACACCATCACACATCTAATCAATGCATTCTGTACCTGGGTTTTTCTAGGCCAGCGTAAACTCTACAAGTATGGAAAACCCATTGAAAACCTGGAATGCAACTGTTCCCTTCAAAGGTTTTTTTTTCCTTTTCAAATAATCTCATCCTCTGGTTATCACCACAAGAACACATGCAGTATATATATATATATATATATATATATATATATATATATATATATATATATATATATATATATATACATACATATATATACACATATACACACACATATATATATATATTTAAAGCAAGTCTGAGTAGTACAGAAATGCCATGTAGACAAGAGAGCTATAAGCATTAGAAATACTGTATAGGAAACAGAAATCAGAGAGGGAAGGACAGAGGAAACATGGGACATGCATGGGAGGAGAGAGAGAGAGAGAGAGAGAGAGAGAGAGAGAGAGAGAGAGAGAGAGA
>JBBMOC010000022.1:7055006-7065169 GCA_037975185.1 Centropyge bicolor | reverse complement strand
TATATATATATATTTAAAGCAAGTCTGAGTAGTACAGAAATGCCATGTAGACAAGAGAGCTATAAGCATTAGAAATACTGTATAGGAAACAGAAATCAGAGAGGGAAGGACAGAGGAAACATGGGACATGCATGGGAGGAGAGAGAGAGAGAGAGAGAGAGAGAGAGAGAGAGAGAGAGAGAGAGAGAGATTTTCATCAGTGGAAGAGCGGCGCCTCATTTTTCCTCCCGACCTCACAATGACCTGACAATGGATGGAGACAAAGAGAGAGGAGTGAAGAGGATAGACAGGTAGAAAGAGACTGTGTTGAAGAGAGAGTGAGAGAGAGAGAGAGAGAGAGAGAGAGATCAAGAATAGGTACACACACACGCAGGTAGTTATTGTTTGTCATTTTTTTCTCCCCAATTTCCAGCCTAATGACGACACTCATTGACAGGAGAATGGTGAAGGCAGAGAGAGCGAGAGAGACCTAGGGGGCATGTCAGTCGCTCACAAGTTACCATGACAACACTTGTGACATCATGTGTTTAGCCTTGGGGAGAGAGTAACTGCGTGTTTGTGTGTGTTCATGTGTGCAAATTCCCACTGCGCATGTCACAACCTTTGTGGCATGTAAATGCATGTGTGAGTGTGATTTTCTCAGGATTCTTAGTCAAATTAAAACAGTCTAGAAATGAACATTTGGATTTACAGTAATAATGTGTTACATCTGTTTTACTGTCCCTCTTCAAAGGAACCGTCTCTTTCCTCCCGTCCTCCTTCGTCCCTTTTCTCCCACTCTTGGTACCTCATCTCTTCCTGTATTCCACAATGTGTCTTGATTTTGCAACCTTTTTCTTTTTGCCTTGTTTTCTTCCTTTTGTTTCACTGACTTATTTTCACTGATTGATAAAATGAAATTAGAAGCCTGCTGTTTGTCCTGTTTCAGACAGCAGGATGTGTAGTTTTACCATTTCTGAGACATAGTTATGAGAGGTCAGCAGGTCAACAAAATACCAGGGGTCAATTTCAGCACATTTCTTTCCTGCTAAGTCCACGAGTATCTATTTAAATACTCTGAAGTTTTACTTGTCATGGTGGGTTAGGATCCACATTTCCTGTATTTGACTGTCATTTAAAACCTCCGACTTTAACTCAGCAACTGAAAGCCACTGAGGCACTAGTTTGAAGGGATGTGCATGATGGTACAGTAAAGTCTGAAGGTAACATCAGTGGCTCTGTCCTGCTCTGTATCGGGTTTGGGGAACCGTACCTGACAGTAATCCTGGCCAAACTGTTGAAGTGATGATGACATTAGTGGATGTCATTGAAATGCTCCTTTGTATTGGCACTTCAGTCAGATCTGTTTTGTTGCTGGTGCTGATATATTTTTTCATTTCTAAACCAAGTTCACTTTGTTAGCAGATACGGTCTCATTATGTTTTTGTCTTTAATAACTCTTTTTCTCATTAGGCCATTCTCCCATTCCATTATTAGCGCACCTGTAACTCTACAGCTGTCTAAATGCTTCATATACTGTTCATATATCAGTGCAAAGAAAACATGCACCCCACCCACCCAACCACATATCTGCACTGCTGTATTATTGTATCCAATTATATTCATATTCATCATCTCACTCTGAATCTGTGTTGTATAATACTGTACACTGTATTACACTGAACTCATATCCTGTTTGTATCTTTTAAATTCTAATCTTAGTTTTTGTGCATTCATAGAGGAAGCATTTCATTGCTAAGGAAAACTTGTTTCTTTTAACTGTGCATGTGACAATAAACGCTTTGACTTGACTATAGGTTTCTGCATGTTAATAAATCTGCATAGATTTGTGTGTAAAATGAGACCCAGACGTTGTATTTATATTTCAGCCACTGTGAACAATTCAAACTCAACTGATACTTTAAATTGCTCAGCATTAATTTATACTGATCACCATGTGTAAGTGTGTCCTGAATACTGTACAATCTCTGTTAAAATGTCTCAATGCAACAAACTGCACACTGATCAACTATCAGGTCATGAACATAAACACACGTGCACATCTTGTTATATATTTTCTCCTCTGTGCTGAATATGACACTGTGCGTTGAGCTCCCATCATTCTCTCTTCTTTCCATCTCTCCCTCCATGTTCTCTTCGAACCAGGGAGACCAGAAGGTGCTCATTTGGTCTATCTGCAAACAAACACACACACACACACACACCTTAATGCATGGTGGCATGCTGTGCTGCGTGCCCCCGGGGTGTGTGTGTGTGTGTGTGTGTGTGTGTGTGTGCGTGCGTGCGTGCGTGCGTGCGTGCGTGCGTGCGTGCGTGTGTGTGTGTGTCTGTGTGTGCGTGCGTGTGTGTGTGTGTCTGTGTGTGTGTGTGTGTGTGTCTGTGTGTGTGTGTGTGTGATGGAGAATAGGACGAGAGTCGTTGCCCTGCTGCTGAACCCACCACACTCCTGTCCTCCTCTTCCATCTCTCTCTCGTGCTTGATGTATGCTGCTCAGCCATCTCAGCCCTGCAACCTTTTCTGCACGTCTTCATTTCCCAAACATCTAAATAAACATGGGGAACGTATGGAATAAACGTAAAGATAAGAGCTGTGGGGATGTGTGTTCAGCTCAACAATGCGAAGCCGTCCTCATATGGTTGAAGATGTTCATGTGTCCATGCGTACGGTGGAGCATCATAAAACACACAGAGCAGCACGGCTCCTCTCTCACTCTGATCCAGAGAGATAGCTATCAGCTCGTCCCGGGTGACATTGCCAATAAAGTCTGTTAACTGTTACACACTTCAGACTGTTTATATTTTCAACCATAAAAGTTGGTAGATCTCCAAAGTCAGTGGGATTTATCCTCTGGGCACCATGAATATCTCAGTCTAATCAAATGGAAATCTATGCACTGTGGAGATGCTTCAGTCTGGACCACAGCGGTGGACAGTCCGACCAATCACTGTCACCAGTGGGGACACATGGCGTCTTTGACTGAACAGAAACAGGAAACAAAGATTCATGTTATCCTGAACTCCACTGCACGCTGTAAAGGACAGATGTTTTAATGCTGCATTAACTGATTCTTCTGGTCACTCGGGGACAGATGTGAACACACTGATATACTGGTCCATTTAAGGTGATATTCCTGAAGTGTTAGCAAACAGGTGCTAAGAGAGACGGCTGGCTGGTGCTGGCCATGGAGCCTTGATCAGGACTCTGGAAACAAGGCTGATAAGAGCAGAGCCTGAAGCAAAGCAGGGAAGGTGTGGACTGTAAAAACAAGACAATGGGCTGAAAGACACCAAAGTTAAACACCCAACTAACCAAAAACAAAGTAGCCTTTAGAATTGATGCTATAGTGGGGGTCATTTCAGAGAAGTCATGCTTTAGCATCAGTTTTAGCTTTAAACTCAGTCAATGTGCACTTCAAAGATTTGTCATTCATAGCTATGAGTTTGACTCATAACTCAGAGAAACAAAAGTTGTCATGAAAGAGTCACCTGTGTGTTGGGTGTGCATTAGAGGTATAAATATGTGCAGTGCTTGCAGATGTAATTAGATATGGGATGAAAGTCAGTCAGTGAGTTTGAGTAGAAGAAGCAACACAAATCTGGAGGAAAGACTGAAAACTTCCAACACTGGGTCAAGAGAACAGTCCAATCAGTCCAGACCCGCAGTGAGTGAAGCCCATTATATGTAGCAGTTAAACAATTTGCAAAAAGCAAGCGAGTGGTCACAGCCAGCTGTAATTTGTTGGTAGCCCAGGTCTTTGCCTGACAGAACACAGCCACTGTGGAAAACCAATTCCACTTGAATTGTAGCGGCGGTGTCCATCAGATAGAAGACAATATGAACTTTGGCTCTCTCTGTGCTCTGACCTGCATTTGAACCCAGACTGACCCTCCGCTGACCCTCCACACCGGGCACCATGAGAGCCGCTTAGTCAGCATATATTTAGGAATAGAAACAGGACCATGCCTCAGTGGCATTTTGTGGCAGTTCATTGTTCTGAACCATCATGTTGTGACGTCTTAAACAAGCCAGTCTCCTCAACATGTCTTATATAGAACTATAGAAACACTGCTGCTGCCAGATTATATCTGAGTGTATTCAGTGAAATGTTATGATGTTTGACAACATCTACATATAACTGACCAACAAAAAGGGGATTACAATAGATAAACAAATTGTAAATCAAAAATCTGAAATTCAGGCGATGGACATGATGGAAACAGCAGAGTTTGGTTTGAGAAAATCAACTGATATTTGGAACCGTTGAAGTGTTTAGATTTTGAATAACTTCATGCTGCTTTTAAAGGCAGTGGTGTAACATCATGTATTATGAGCAACTCACGACAACAGGACAGTGCAGACATACGAATATGTCACATTGTTCCATACAGTCATTATTAAGGCAGCATTATTTCATTAATCCAAGGGCTTCGTTTGCTGAATAATGTTGGTTTACAAGACATATCAGAATGTATTCCTTTGATTTTTAAGATCAGACCAGACTCTTTCGCCAAGGCTACATTCTCTATCATACAACATGTCATTCTGTCGCACATCCTCGCTGCCATCATTTGAATGGATTTTAACCTGGAAGCATTTGGCTCAAATGTTTGTTCTTGACCAATGCTCGACTACAATATTAACACAGTTTCTCTACTACTAATCTATTACTGACCAAAACAAGATTTCAATGCCAAATGTTTTCATCAACTAAACCTAATTAAAATGTTCTTACCTAAAACAAGACTGAAAGGAAAAGGATGAAGTTTACTAAGTATGGCTAAAACTCACACAGACTACAGCTAAGAATGAAAAAATGCTAACAAAACTAGCACGACTGTAGTTAGGTTTAAGCTTCTGTAAGATTTTGTTTAAGCTTAGACCTGCTAATATTTACCTAAAACCTGCAATCTTAATCAAATGGTTTTGTGTTGCCTTAACAGAGTCATAAAGACAATAATTTTGCTTTTGTTTCCATGAGTGGATATTGTCGTGAAAGTGAATAAAAAACATTTAAAGTGAGCATTTTGAACATAAATTCAGCATGTGTGCGTTCATATGTTTATCATTTACCGTGCTTCTTATATATGTTGACAAAGAAGATAATTTTGCAGGTGTTGGACCACATTTCTACAAATGAGTGTAATGTACGTGTAAATATCTTTTTAAGATACCACCCCAAGAATGGTTTAAAGGAAGTAACAGCCGCACCTCAAACTGTAGTTGCAACATATGTGCATAAATACCACAAACTGATTAAGAGGAAACCATGAAGGTGAACTCTGTCCGACCCCCTGAACCCATGATGACCCTCCCAGACAGGAAGTACTTCCACTGCGTTCCTATTTTTCATTAAATTACAATTACATTTTTTTTAATGATAATTTAATCATTCTTTTTTATTATTATTTGTTGCTATCAAACAAAGTGATTATATGAAACGTGATCACTGTGTTTTGTAGAAGCATTACAACATTTTTTTCCTTTTTGGAAAAATATTTTATTCTGCTAACAAGACGTGGCAGAGGGGATCATTTGTGCGCGTGGGTTCAATATTTCATGTGAATGTGACTTATTCCTTAAACAAGCCTTTTGTCTAATAGAAGCATTATATCAAACAAAGACTATAAATGAATATAAAAGACCATTTAACCAGTTCTGTACAACAGACGACGAGGCCACCCTTGACCTCGCGCTGCAGCGACCTGCGTTCGACCCCAGCCTGACCCCTCTGTGAGCCTGCTGGGGAGGAAGTGGTGACGGTGTTTGCATAGGATGGAATGGATTTCTTTGTAAGCAGCACTTTTGAATGAGTTCATCAATAAACAGCAGGACAGAGATCAGTGAAGAGGAGACGGCTGGAGCTGGCATGTGCCCCACCTAAGATGGCTGCCAGAGCGTTTGTCTCGCCAAGTCTAAGATGGCTGCCACGGAAATGAATGGATTTGATGTATCGCATGCGTCCTCTATATGCATCTGCATATTATCAGACGTGTTCGTGGACGGCTGAACATTTATACATCCAGCAAACACAAAACCACATCAACATTCATTCTGAGAAATGTTTGCGACTACCTGATGAATGTATGTCAAATGTTTGCTGTCCTTTTTGCTTGTTTGGTCTCTACCAACTCCTGGGAAAACGATACGTCTCTTTAAGTGCTAAATGTTAAGCAGTTGATCTCATATAGTGTCAGTCTGGTGCTGGGAACTGCTAGTCTGTATTGCACTGCTTAAATTGTTGCCACAAAAATATTGAGAGTGCAATCTTGAGGCTGATAGATGTGACCAAACCGAGATGAATTCCCTGTGTAACTGATTCTAATGAAATCTAATCTAATCTAATCTTTTCTATTTGCTAGATCATAAACTGATAAAAGCAATGTCATGTTCCGGTATTGTTGATCTGGTGTTATCTCATCAAAGTGTCAGCTTTATTGTGTTTGATAAAGTGTATTAAGTGGAAGCTAATGTGGATCAGATCAGCAGCTGAATCATTGTGGAGACTCCCAGCAGTACCTACCCACTGACCCCTGTCTGAACCCGGGGGTGTGTTGGTGAGAGCCGACCCCAGGCTGAACCCGGCTGGGGTCAAAGGTCAGGGTTGAAGGCCGGGTCGCTGTGCCTAAGCAGAGGTGTAGAGTTGAAGGCCAGGTCACTGTCCTGTGGAGGATTCACTCTCTGTAAAAGCAGCACCTCCTGCTGGGCAAACGTGGTTACTAATGATAGTTCATTAGTCTTTTTAACATTGTGGCTCTTGCATAATTTCAATTTGGATTTCATTCATTTATTGATCAAACACAAACAAGATTGGGTTTTTTTTGTGATTTCTTGAATTCTTGAATATTTTGGAGATATAATATTCTGCAACAGCAACGTTTTCTGAGTGTTGAGTGTAAAATCCTAATCTAGAAAGTGACTAGTTACTCCAAACATCTCTGAAAGAACATATACTACAAGATGTGCAGAAATGCAGCACTTGAATAAATGTATGTAATTTCCATATCATGAAGAAGAAGCAAATCAGAACCAGAGTTCAACGAGTGTGAAATGAGAAAAAAAGAAGAATTTCTTGAATGAATTAATTCATGTAATAAAACAATTATATATATACATATGTATATATATATATATACACACACACACACATATATATATATATGGAGGTTTGCACCTCACTATATGTGTGTTCTCAAGATTAGAAATTGAAAAATTGTTTGAATTCAATTTTAAGTTGATTACTTTTTTTTTAATATAATTTTACTCCTCTGTTGTTCCTGTTTGGTGATGGATTGAACAGCATTCAAGATTGAAGTCTTTATTATTATATTACATTATATTATATTTTAAAGAAATAAAATATACAGAAAATATAATTTAACAGTTAACTGGATAAATTAAATGTGACAAATATTAATTTAACAATAACACTCTGCATTTGTAATTTTATTGATGTTTTTCTTTTTAATATAGGATATGAATATAGGAAAACCTGGCAACCTAAATATCTCACCTCGGCATAGACAGTTCAATGCATTCTGCAGATCCAGCTTTCATCCTGTTATTACACAGACAGAATTTGTTGGAAGGAATGAAGTGATAAGATGAGGCTGGTGAGAGTTTGAGCAGTCTGGTTAGGAGTTATATTTCTGTCATTGAACTGTATGTATATGCTGGAAAAGATTCCTATAAAAGGTTCTTAATTTCTTTATAATTTCCCATCAATGTCCTCATATGTGCAAAGCAATTTGATTCTAATTGCACAAGATTGCAAAGACAGCATTCACATAGTGCACTTCCATTCAAACTGATACGTCTGTTATATGACAGTGCAAAACTGTGAACTTTGTCTGTGGACAACCGCAATTAATTTAACAAATACATAAGGAATAAAGTCCCCAATAATAACTGAATAATGAATTATGAATTGCTTACATAGCAGTTCTCTCAAGAGAAATTTCCTGAAAATCTCAGGACACCTACCTTTAAGTCTTTAACTTAACTCATTAAAAGAGCTGTCCAAGCACTGTGTCTAGATTTCCCCTAACTAGTCCCAAGAGAACCTGCATAATACAAAGTGTTATTGTTATGTCACTTTTTACTCTATGAAATATTGTCCACATTATTTGGGAAAGCCAACTGGCTGTATGTGGCATCAGCTGGTATTAGGTGAGAGAAGAGCGCCCTCATTAGGAAGAAGAAAGAACTGAATGCACAGTGTCCTCATGAATGCCGCTGTGGGTGGAAACAGAACCTGAATCATGTAGCGTTATTTTCAAATACTATCTAAAACTGTAAATATATGCAATATAATAACAGTGAAGATTTACACATTTCATAATTTAAGTGTTATAGTGGAGAAAAATTCTCTCTCTCACACACACAACCACCATGATCACAGCTACGTAATAATTACATTTCAAGTGAATGGAAGTGCACCTAAGGCTGGTACAATGCATAACATGTTCATCCTTATACCAGAAGTATTTGACCAATGTGCATTATGTGTCAGTGTGTTTGTATATATGGAGGTTGAATATTGTGGACAGTCCAGTCTCTGTATTTGACCATTCACTGACCTGGGCCGAGGTTTGACCGCTGACTGACTCTTGCCTCTGTTGCCGTGGCAATGTAGCGACCTCAGACTGACCC
The DNA here is from genome assembly GCA_037975185.1 of Centropyge bicolor. Lineage (NCBI taxonomy): Eukaryota > Metazoa > Chordata > Actinopteri > Pomacanthidae > Centropyge > Centropyge bicolor. The sequence goes on along the minus strand of JBBMOC010000022.1, from coordinate 7,056,520 downwards.
TTGCACTGGTTGCCATAGCCATCGGCTGACCCCCCCCCCCTCCTCAGGGCTTATGGCTCAACATGTGTGTGTGTGTCAGATGACCACCAAGTGACCACCGCTTGCCTGGCTGAAGGGGCTGCGTGTGTGTGTGTTTGTGTGTGGGTGTGTGGGTGTGTGTGTGTGTGTGTGTGTGTGTGTGTGTGTGGGTGTGTGGGTGTGGATGGTTGAACCTCGCAGCTGGTCAAGAGTTCAAAAGGTAACTGAAGAAAACAGACTACAGTTGGGGACCAAGATGGAGGAAAGACAGACAAAGTGAGATAAACATCCAGGAGGAGACAGAGACAACGAAGAGCTTAAAAACATAGAGATTACATATCACTGCTTTCAGATATTGATTGTTTGTAATCCAGTGCATCTCTTGTAGCCTCGATGTCTGGGAGATAGAGGTTAGAATCATCAACTGTAGGCCTACTGTACATGATGCAAATACTTACATTGTTTGGCCTTCTAGTGGTTGTATTTAGGTTTTAAAGCTTAATATTTAATGGTTTAAAATGTTGGTGTATAAGCTTATATCTCTCTATGAGTGTGAGATGACAAGACCATGTCTGTACAGTAAATATGAAGTCATATTTTATCTGTCATATAACTCGATAGAAGGATACATTTATTTTTAGTTTTGGTCTTTTGGGGGGGAATTATTAAAAAAAAAATTATCACCTGACTTACCCTTTAATGCACAGACATGAGATGGATATGAATCTTGTCATCGTGCTCTCAGAAACAAAGCGAACGAGCATATTTCCCACAATGTTGAACTTTTCTTTCAAGAAGATGAAAAGGGTAATTATCCAAGTGAATGAATGAGCTGACAGAACAACAACAGAGAAAGGAAGAGAGAAGTGTGGAGAGCAAAAGAGAGGAGAGGGTCAGCCGGAGAAAGTGAGACAAATGAGGAGTGGGCAGGTCAGAGGTCAGTGAAGAGCCTCTTCATATGTGGATGTGTGTGTGTGTGTGTGTGTGTGTGAAGGAGGGGTGTGCTCTGAGACCTTTGGCCTCTGGACTTCCCTCCCTAATAAAGAGAGTGACTAAATACACAATTAGACAATATGGACTCAGTGACTGACTGGCTTTGGTGGGTGTCTGTGTGTGACTGTGTGTGTGCTGTATGCTTCCTTTACAGTGTCAAATATAAAATAAATACACACTGACATATAATGACTCAAACAGCAGAATAATCCTCAGCTCCTGCATCTCTTAGAAATCAACAGTGAAGAGGACACTGGTCAAAGGTCACAGCATCATTATGGATGATGAACAGTAAGTATGATGTTTTTTGCCACCAGGTGGCATCAGGGAGCAGCACAGTGGACTCTTCAATTGGTGGCGTTATAAATATATATTTTTCATCATTACATCACTGTTTGTTCATTTGAGCATTGAATGCAGCTCTATTATCTTTTCAGCCTATTCTTCAGTTGTTGAATTGAACTGACCAACTGTTTATCTCGATGAACCAACTCCTGATAGTC